>ML842668.1:28294-56157 GCA_009831015.1 Picea engelmannii
GCATTCTCATCAAGGACAATACATATTATATTACATAAATCATCAATCAATCAATCCTTTGACATCAATCAATCACTTGACATCAATCAATGACATCAATCAATCAAACCATTGGCATCAATGACAACATGATCCAACAGTTTATACCCCATGAAGACTTTACACCCCAGAAGTATGTACACTCTTCCACGCGGGGGAGTGCAGAGGGGGGGTACCCCCTCTGAGGGGTCCGGGGGGTTCGGGGGCAAAGCCCCCAAAGGAAAATTTGCCTTGTAAATGCATATTGTAATTTCATTGTAAATCTGGACCGTTCATTATAAGGTCGTAGATATAACAGTAGAAATTATGTTAGGGTTTTTTCCCCTAGAAGAATACCCTATGTTATGAGGGAAATGTACTGCGGCTATGTATTATGGAGAGGATTGTATTCTGAGAGAGGAGACTATGAGGGAAATAAGAGGAAGTTACAATGGGTTTTGTTGTAGGTTGTATCCCTTCATTTGCTAGATAATAATAAAGGAAGGACCTAGAAATTTCTCTGGTGGACGTAGCCCACACTGGGTGAACCACGTAAATCTGTGTCTGTATTGTATTGTGTATCTTTTGTGTTTTGTTTCCGCATTTGTTTTATTTTATTGCTCCGCGGTCCTATTTTTCTAGAAACTCATGCATCAGTGGGCACTACATCATGAGGATGTATTAATGAATATGTTCATGTACTCATTAGAGGGAGATGCTCGTGAGTGGTAGCGATCCTTGCCCCCTGCTAGCATCTCCTCCTTGGAGCAGTTCCATGATGCATTCAGTAAGCATTGTAAAAGGTTGTTTCCAGCTGATTTACTTTTTGAGAACTGCTTTGAAGAAATTGAATCTCATATTCGACAGTCACTTATTAGTTCTTCTAGTAAAATAAAGGGGAATTTTCCATTGAGGAAGTGGAGGAAGATTCGGTTACATATGAGTCTTCTTCTGATCCTTTTATTCAAAAAAATGATTTTGGGAATTGCATTAATACTGAAATTGATGATAACAAGGCTTTGGATACATCTTGTATTATTCTAGGTGACTTAGATAGTCATTGTTATGATGCATCTATTGTTCTATGTTCTCATAAAGATTTGATTAACTATGAGGAAAGTGTTGTTGAAGGTCACGAGTAAGTTTTTCCCCTTCCTTCTAAAATTGTTGAGAAACAGGAAATCTATAAGCCTAAACATGACCTTTTGGAGCTAGAATGAGGAAAAACCAACAATGCAGAAGACATACTTGTTCATTTCAAACAACAAGATGAGCAATATCAGGAGTATTTTGCTTTCCTTTATGGTTGTGAATCACATGAATTTCATGAGCCTTTTCAACGAGGACATGAGAAACTCACTCTTGTCTATATGCATATCTTACACAACAAAACATTTGTCCTCTCAACCAGTTGGAGGTTTTTCACGAGTTTCAAGATCCAATAGCGAGATGGATGGATTCTTATTTTTCCAAAATCCCAAAGGTTGGAAGTTTTATCATGATCATCATTTGCAACTATAAGTACCAGATGCCTGCCAACTTTTTTTCGCATTTGATATATCCTATTTGGATTATTCTAAACATTTGTTGGTTTTTATTCATATGAGATATGAGAGATATTCAATATATTATTACAATAATGAGTGTTCAATATATAGGGAACATAAGGTTACCATCCATGAAAGGATGTGTCCCTTGAATAATCAATAACTATTTATTATTATCATTTACTTATCATATACTATATTTAATAATCAATAATAATTATATTATTAATTATTGTCTTTAGAGAATGTTTTCCCAATGTTGTCTAAACATCAACACTCCCTCTCAATGAGGGAGACATTCTGCAACATGCCACTCTTGTCTTTGAAGTATACAAACTTCACCCTAGACTCATGACACTTGTCTGTTAGTCTTGGGAGACATCTCTCTCCCACTTGAACCAAGGAAAAACTCCTTCTGTAGCTCTCCCTCTAAGCCAATTAACTCTTTCTAAGATTAGGCTCATTTGGTTCCGCATGTAATAGTATATCATGTTGAGCCTTTATCATTCCTTGTCAAATCACCATGACTAGGAAAAGGACCACACCAGGATATTTCACCACAATCACACGCCTATGAGTGAATGTCGGCTTGATGCTAACTGACACATGGAAAGCACTTCAAGCACCTCGACTTCATATTATTCCTTGTCATGATCAAGGAAGGACTACGCCTGGGCCCATTTACCACAAGTGCACCTTTGTGATAAATGTATCCTATCTCCCTTGGTCTGCAACCCAATATAGGAGAAGTTATGCCCGATGTTGAAACATCAACACTCCCTCTTAGCTAGGGAGGTATCTTTCCATAGTAGTACACAACTACTGTCCAGAGACATGCAATCTCCTCCAGTGGTACAAAACCACCATAGTAGTAAAATATTTGTCACACATGACACTCCCATGTGGACTTCTAGAGGCTACTACCTGTAGGAACACTTAGGGTCAATTCCCCATAGTGTGAGACATCAAGGGTCAACTCCCTTGACATGTCCTCATGTTCTCTCCACATGGGACAATGGGATATAATCCAAAATGTACTTATTCTTTCTCGAATAAGTATCCTCGCATATCAACTCAACTCAATTTAGAGAGGAGTACGATCTGGAGAAAGTTTGTCACACATGGCACTCCATGTGGACTTCTAAAGGCTACACCTTCTAGAAACACTAGGGTCCTCATGGGACATGTCCTCATGTGCTCTCCACAAGGGACATTGGGTTATAAGCCCAACCACACTTATCCCTTCTCGAATAAGTGCCCCACTTATCCATTCTCGGATAAGTGTCCTCACAGATCAACTCAACTCAATTCATAGAAGAGTACGATCTAGAGAAAGTTTGTCACACATGGCACTCCATGTGGACTTCTAAAGGCTACACCCTCTAGTAACAATAGGGTCAACTCCCATAGTGTATGACGTCAAGGGTCAACTCCCTTTATATTTCCTCATGTTCTCTCCACATGGGATGTTGGGTTATAAGCCCAACCACACTTTTCCCTTCTCAGATAAGTGCCCCACTTATCCCTTCTTGGATAAGTGTCATAACAGATCAACTCAGCTCAGTCACAGAGTAGTACGATCTGTAGAATGTCTCAGGAAGCTGAAAACATCAACACTCCCTCTTTGTGAGGGAGGCATTCTCTGCCATGCCAATCCTGTCACGAAAATACTTGAACTTTGTCTTGGTTTGGTAAGAACATCAGCAACCTGCTCATCTGTAGGAAGGTACTGCACCAATAATTCCTTCCTCTGCACCATGTCTCGGATGTAATGGTACTTGATCTCAATGTGGTTCAATTTGTCATGAAACACTGGATTATCAGATATCTTCACACAACTTTGGTTACCATAATGAATAATGGTGGAATCCAACACATGTTCAAATAAATATGCAAGGAGTTTGTGAAGCCACACTGCTTCATGGACTGTCATACTTAATGCAATGCACTCTTCTTTTGTTGTTCTTAAAGCCACAAAATTTCATTTCCTGCTACACCAGGAAACCATGGAAGATACCAAAATGAAGCAACACCTGAAGGTGCTCTTTCTTTCCACTGCACTCTCTGCCCGATAAGAGTCAATATATTCCCGCCATATCATATCAATACTGGAAGTATATCTCAAACCATGTTGAATTGTGCCTCGCAAGTATCTCAACACATGCTTCACAACAATCTAGTGTGTCTATCTCAGTTGACTTATAAACTGGCTAAGTGCACTCACTGCATAGCAATTATTTGGTTTGGTGTTAACCAGATACATCAGTTATCTAACCAACTGTCTATACAGAGTTGGATCAATTTCATCATAATCAGATGAAGACACACTTAGTTTCTTCAGATTCATCATCATTGGTGTAGTCACGAGCTTCAAGTTCAGTATCTCAAACTTCTTGAATATCTCAACTGTGTACTTCCCCTGACTCAGGAAGATCTCATCAGTTCTCTGCCACACCTCTAGTCCCAAGAAGTAGTGCATCATACCAAGGTCCTTCATCTTGAACTCAGAGGCCAACACATACTTTCATTCAATAATAAGGCTCTTTGTACCGGTGAGGAATAAATCATCAACGTAGAGGACCATAATCAGGGATTGACCATTAAAAATATTGTAGTTCAGGCTGGGATAAAAAAACACTTTGTTGAAGCCCAAAAATCATCAGGTGTCCATCAATCCTTGCATACCAAGCTCGAGGTGGTTGCTTGATTCCATACAAGGCCATCTTCAACCTGCACACATGAGACTCCTTCTCATGTATCACCAAAGCATCTTGTTTCTCGATGTATACTTCTTCATTAATCTCTCCATTGAGAAAGGTTGTCTTTACATCCATCTGATGTAGTCTCCAATCCATGGATATTGCAAAGGAAATAATCGTATGGATAGAAGTGTATCGAGAAATAGAAGCAAACATCTCTTCATAATCTATTCCCTCCACATGAGAGAATCCTCTAGCAACAAATCTCGTTTTGTGCCTCTCGATGCTCCCATAAACTGTTTGTTTGATCTTGTAGATCCATTTGGAAGTCACTACAGATTTCACTTCAGGTCTCGAAACAATATCCCACACATCATTCTTCATGATGGATTGATACTCCTCCATCATGACATCTCTACATACTACATGACTATTTTCCTCCTCATAACATGAAGGATTAAAATGAATTTTGTGGCTCATAACTGTGGCATAGCATGAATATCTCTAAGGTCTCTTTCTCTCTTGGAAGGTACCATGAGGATCTGCATGTCCTTCTACCTCCTGCAGAGTCTGACGAGCCCATGTAGGTCTCTTATGACGTACTACAATATCTCTGGGAACATCAACTAGAGGTACAAGATCAATGGGATCAATAGGCTCAACTGTCTCCCTCTGAACTATTGGACGGTGGGGGGGAAAAGGAACCATCTCTTCTTGTTTCTCACTATCAATATCCATGTGAGACCCTCTAGATATCATGAAGGCTACCTCCTCCTCAAAGGTAACATCTTTGCTCACCTTAATCTGTCTCTGACCAGGGATGTAGATTCGATATGCCTTCGAAGACTCATTGTACCCCACAAATGTATCCTTTCTTCCTGAAGGGTTTAGCTTGGTCCTTTTCTCTTTGGGTATATGAATGTATAATGAACACCCAAATATCCTGAAGTGTCCAACCTCAGGCTTCACTCTAGTGAAGGCCTCCTCAGGAGTCATGTTCCTTAAAGTCTTATGAGGACTTCTGTTCTGAACATACACTTCAGTCATGGATGCATTTGCCCACAGAAACATAGGTAAATGATGATCATGCTAAGTCATCTTGGGCCATACTTGATATATCGAGGTTCCATCATGGAACCAATGTCTTGGTTCCTTCATCTAACAATTTGAGGCATGTCAGATGAATTCTACATTCCCTTCTACTAGTCCATACAGGACCTTCTGGGGAGAATATTTCATGATGTTGCCTCAGACATCAAAATTTCCAAGATGATTACCATAACCTTCTCATAGATGACCCTTCGAGGCCATGTTGTTGATCAAGTGCATGAGGCCACAATCCCATCTTTGGACGGTATTCATTTACCTAAAGAAGTCTCCTTATTCTTCCAACAAGACGTAGATGTTAAAATGAACAAAAATCCTTGGCGTCAGAACTGTTTGGATAATGTTGATGTTCCATTAATGCCCAGGATGACTCCTTCCGAATAGAGTCTCATTAGCGATCACTTTCAATACCTTACCAATGATCAAGAAATAAAATTACGTCTACCCTCGAATGTTTCACAATTCTGGATGCAAATATTAATAAAAATGAATGGTCACTGCAGCGACAACCAATCGTTTCACATATATGTTGGTAATATTACAACACGGATCATCCAGGGTTCCAAACGACTTGACACAATCTCATGATCATGTCTCTCTCATGACAAATATTCAGTTTTATAATCTATTGTTGTTCAAATCTTGTTTTCAATTGGATCACAACTAGATTTGAAATCCACCATCGCTCAATCAAAGTACTCATGCACACATGGTTTGCAAAATGGTGAACTGAAGCACAACAGTTTGGAATTACTTGAACTCAGTGAGTTTGTGAAATCTCTCCACTTACTTGCAACATGCCTCTCGAACCCATCAAATTTGAGAACAACAACTAAATCCATGCAAGAACTTTTTATTTAAGTTATATTATTGGCATCATTGACCAGGGATAAAATCGCTCACCTTGCATGGCAGTGTCCTCTCTTTAAAGCCAAGGATTTGGCATCAATATCTTGAACCTGACGATTGAGTTGTTCATGTGGAAGATTCTGGATGTGGCCAAGGGTTTCAACGAGCCATTGGAAAGATATCTGATATTTGTATATGACGTAGAGAGTTGTACATTAACCTGTTGCTATGTATCATAGCAAGCTATCTCTCATTTTCCTGGGCCCTCCCGTGAGGGAGTTGAGCCCAGTCCTGCTCTGATACCATGTTGGTTTTTATTCATATGAGATATGAGAGATATTTGATATATTATTACAATAATGAGTGTTCAATATATAGGGAACATAAGGTGGCCATCCATGAAAGGATGCATCCCTTGAATAATCAATAACTATTTATTATTATCATTTACTTATTATATATTATATTTAATAATCAATAATAATTATATTATTAATTATTATCATTAGAGAATGTCTTCCCGATGTTGTCTAAACATCAACAACAGTGACTTGCAGAGAGTTATGTTTCTCAGTCAAATGTTTTCTTGGTTTCATTGGAAGTGGAATTACACGTGATTGAGTTGGTTTTCAGTTGAATAGAGTAGGTAGTAAGAGAATAAGCTCGTAGTTCGAGAACATTTAATTTTTAGTTCGCAGATTATTTTTCAATGTGTTGGTTTTCAGTAGCTTGTTGAATAAGAGACTCCATAGCCCAACAAGGCACTGGGGTTTAGCTGCAGTTTCAAGTTTTAGTAAAGACTCCATATCCTAACAAGGCACTGGGGTGTTGTCTCAGTTTTTAATTCAATAAAATGAATGGTTGAGGGACAATAACAAATACACAGTGCTGGAAGACAGAAACAGAGGTAATAAATGGAAGGTAAGAGAATTTATCTAATCTCAAGGCACTGATCTACAGTTCTTATCACCACATAGGAATGATCTATCCCCAATTGGAGCCAATGTTGTGACTTAGGTCTGCACCCCTACCTCTCCTCTCTCCTTTCCCTATGCCTTCTTTGAATTTGTCCTCTTCAGGTTGATTAAGTCAGTTTCCCATTAGTGAGTGACTTGTTTCTTATCCATTTCTTTCTTGATTGAGACTTTGCACATTTTTTTTTCTATTGTTTCTTGAAGGATAAGTACATGTCGTATTTGGTTCGGAATGTTTGTCATCATGTTTTCCATTGATTGAGCTCATCGCATGTCGACCAAGACTTTTTTGTATGCACAAGAAACGTCCTTGGACAAACACAACAATCCAGAGCAGTCAATTTCAGACTTAGATTGTGGGAACAGACAGGTTGAATTTCAACGGTGGAGATCCATTAGGCCAATCAAATCGACGGTTTTCATGCATTGGGACTGTCGAAATCATGCAGGGTTGAACATCAAGAATTACCCGAAGTCCCAAAGAGCCAAAGAGTCAAAGAGTCAAAGCCACGAAGAGTCGAAGTCCCAAAGAGCCGAAGAGTCGAAGTCCCGAAGAGCCGAAGAGCCGAAGTCCCGAAGAGCCAAAGTCCCGAAGAGCCAAATTCCCAAAGAGTCGAAGAGCCAAATAGCCGAAGAGATGAAATACCAAAGAGCCTAAGTCCCAAAGAGCCGAAGAGACAAAGTTCTGAAGATTTGAAAAGCCAAATTTCTGAACTGCGGAAGAGCCAAAGTTTCAAACTGTCGATGTCCCGAAGTAACGAGAGACTACCATGTCACTTTGGGCCCATACTACTTCGGGAGAACTTCATGCCTCACAGTCCAAAACTCCTGAAGCCTGAAGTGTCGAAGCACGTGGCACTCATCAGTCATGACACATGACACTCATCAGTCATGACACGTGGCACACTCATTAGTCATGAAACGTGTCACACTCATCAGTCATGACATGTGGCACACATTCCAGGTCATTTGGTTGTGTCATTCACCCATTTCCATGTGACACGTGTCACCCTTCTTTCCATGACACATCATCAACCATGACATCATATGACATTAGGCCACCATGTCAGTTCATAGCCTATACCACTCCATGATATTTTCAAGCACAACATTCATAAACTCCCGAAATGCCTGACACCCGAAGTCCCAAAGTGAATCTAGACCATTCATCAGCAAGGACATGTGGAGGCGTATCATTCACTTCGACAATTTTCCTCCGAGATAATTCCAAGCACAACATTTGAAAATCCTGAAGCTCGAACTCCTGAAGTGAATCTAGATCGTTCATCAGCAAGGACACATGGAGGTAGATCATTCACTTCGGTGATTTTCCTCCGGGATATTTTCAAGAACAACATTCAGAAACTCCCGAAGCCCAAATGCCTAAAGCTAATCTGGACCGTTGATCTCAAATCAACAAGAACCGTTGATCCTTGCAACAGGTAAATATCATTCAGATCACAAATTGTAATTAGATCGAGGACCACACTTCATTGCAGAACATAAACTTCTCGAACGTTAATTTTCCAAAGCGGTCCTACAATTGGAACCATGGTATTGTTGGAAGGATACATTGCATATTGTGGGGGATTGCAGGGGTAGGAGCGGTGTGGACCCAAAACACCCTCAAAAAATTCTAAAATCACCTGCTTGTATGACGCCAGTCATCTCGTCACCTCCACTCACTTCCTCTCAAACTCCCACGTACATACCGCCCCTCTCCCGACTCGACACCTGTATCCCTCATTACATGTCACCCTCTCCGACTAGTCTGCTTTTCGTCACCTCCCCCTTACACGTCACTTCCTCTCACCTCCACTCACACTCCTGTTACCGCTCAACTTTCACCACCTATTCCCCGCCTAACTCTCGCGTTGATTTCCTCAGTGACATCCCCTTCCTCTAGATCAACATTCCTTATCGCATCCTAGACCCCCCGACCATTCTACCTTTAATGGTGGGGGGGGGGGGTACATTAAAGTGGTTTCCCCACCGCGGGCCCTACCTAACATGGTGACTCCTTAGGATTTCATACCCCCCCTTCTCTAATCCACTTACTGCCTAATCCCGCCTCTGAAATTCTGTCAAATTAGCTCTCAATACCTCCCCTCTCGGTGCGCGGCATCTGTCCTCCACTCACGCCTATCACCTCCACTTCATCTACATCCACGTTATCCACCTTCACACATCCTGTCTTCCTATTGGACGCCCACATCCACATCTTCTTGTTCACAACCAATTCATCACAGTGAAAGGGAGGCGAAGGGTCAGCTACAGTCAAGACAGAGTGTGCTTAGCTTCTGAAAGCTCATATACAGACAAGGAGTTAAGTCTCAATCACAGGTCAACGCAATTTGGTTCCATAACACTTCAACAAACTACCTCTTCCTCAAGAAGAGATCTACTCATGTAGACAGTTATCTCCAGTGGCCTCCAACAACTCGCAAACATGCCATTACTCAACACAGAGCTCTGCTCTGCCACTCCAAGGCATATTTTCTACCAATTCAGTTCCTCCAGTGCATGCATTAGTTCTATCTTAGAGACAATAGTAGTTTTTGATTGATTAGTTCCAACATTTTCTTAGATTATATACAAAAGTGGTCTTCTATTGGTGATAAGAACCACTCTTTTTGATTAAGTCTAGTGTCACAGTCAAGTTAATAATTGTTTTTACAAACAGTCACCTAAAATTAGGTCTCAGTCCCCTAAGGATGAGAACCTCTGCAAATCTATTAAATAGGGGGTCTTTGAATGTTTAGAGGGTCGAATTTTTGGGAAAGAATAAAACTACATCATACTAGTTGGACCCGTTATATGCATGGATTAAAGCTCTCTACCTAGTGAACATACTGTTGATGACAATGTTTCGTTCAAATCTTCATGTGTTTTTGTTCTTATCTTGAATAGAGTTTTTGATTTGTGCAACATACATTTCATTTCCTTTCAACTATTGTATAACTTATTTTTACTGATATGGAACCTATCAAACAACTAATGCTTTGGTGAAGATTTGCTTTTATTGCAACCTGTGGGAGTAATTGTTTTTTGGTACATCTTTAATGTCTTGAAATGATATTTTAAGTATTGAACTTCTTGCAGCAGATTATTCATCGAGTAATATGTTGTTTCCCTTTGTTTTATATTTCACTGGTCTATCATTAGTGTGCCACCAGCCAAGGAGGTCCCTTATCCATATCATTTTTCCAACACAACCTTGCTTTTGTCTTGATAGAACAACCCTCTAACCAACCAACAAAAACTTAAAAGAAACAACCATTCTAATCTAATAGGTGGCCTAGACTTTCCCTTTAGCAATCAGGTGCATACTTTAGGACCAACAAGATCATTGAACTAAATTCACACATGGAAAAAATATAAACATCATGAAACACCTAAAAGAATGAGGCATGACTAGCCCTTAGGCCCTTCATCACTATGGTCAATACAATGCACATCGACAAATCCTTATACCGATCCTATGCTTCTTCCATCCCTTTTCATATTGTTTGTAATTTTTCCTTCAATTCTTGTATTGCTTCTGGTCCTATCAAGACCCTATCCTCGAGTTGATCCCAACTCAAAGGTGTCCAGAATGGTCACCCATAAAGAACTCAAATGGCACCATCTTAATGGTGCTTTGATGGTTGTTGTTGCATGCAAACTCGAGTAGCAGCCATAACTACTCCCAATGTTTCTGTTGGTCCAAAACACACATACGCAACATAACCTTCCCAAATTGGTTCATTTTTTCGGTCATCCTGTCTATCTCAAGGACATGTTGTAATAAATTTCAGTGGTGTTCCAAAGGCCTCTTGGGAAACTCATCCAAAATCATCTTGCAAACACTGAATCCCTTATCGGATATGATTCCTATGGTACATCTGGAAGTCTCAACATCTTGATGATATAATCTCTAGCTATACTTGGCTCCTGATGCGTCATACACACAGGGAAAAAATGTGAACTCTTCGTCAGAGTGTCAACTATCACGAAAATTGGGTCGTGCCTCCTTGCCATCAGCGACAATTCAATAGTGAAGTCCATCGAAATGACCTCCCATGTCGATTTCAAAATGGCACGTGGTTGTAGAAATCCTGTTGGATGTCTATGTTCAACCTTAACCTACAGACCTTCTAGACATATCACCACGCAATTGATGAATGCCCGCCTTTATCCCTTCCAGAAGAATAAGGGCTTAAGGTCAGTCCTCATCTTCATGACTCCTAGATGAGCCATGTACACTTCTCTACGAGCTTCACATAAGACCAAAAATTCTCAATTCGGTGTTGGGATATAAGTAAATCCAGTTAATATATCTCAAATATCCATCGTTGTCCACAATATATCCCTCCATTTTGGTACCAACATGGTGTCTTGCCTGAAAAATTCCTTACCCTCTTTATACCAGCCATCGTTGCGCTATAGTTAGAATCCCTTCACATAGATTCATTTGAAGAGGTATCAATGGAAATATGCATGGTCTCCGACTCAACACGTTTTCCACTCTGTCCATTGTTCCTTTTAAGTAGGAAATCTCAAAATCATAATTGATAAACAATTCTGACCAACACCTTTGCCGCGCACTCAAGTCATTTTGCGTAAAAAGGTGTTTTAAACCACAGTGGTCCACTTTTAGTTCAAATTTTCGTCCAATCAGGTAGTGTCTCCACACTCTCAGGGCTCACACGATGGCTAACAACTCCAAATCGTGCGCCACGTAGTTCTTCTCATGATTTCTTAACTTCCTCAAGATGTAAGTGATCACTTGACCTTCTTTCATCAAGGCTCCGCCTAAGCCTTCCGTGGATGCGTCAATGCATACCAAGGATTCCTCTTCCATGTAAGGGAATTTTAGTATTAGCACTGTCATCAATAGCTTCTTGAGCCTTCAAAATGCTTCCGCGCATTTCTTGGTCCATGCAAACTTCTAGTTCTTCTTCTACAATTCTATAATCGAAGTGTTATCTTCGAAAAAACCTTGATGGACCATTGATAATTGTTGGAAGGTTGTTGTTGTCATTGATGTCAACCCTAGTCATGGGTTTTGGACCGCAAGATTGATGAAGGTATTTGGACATGAAGGAAAATGCACATGTAGATACAAGACCCATGGATGGATAGTATACATCATGTTGTTTCTGGTGGTATGTATCACGCCACATGGATCCTCATGGTTGAGGAGAAATGAATTTTTGAAGATGACAAAGTGAATTGAAGAAAGAAGTACATGTAGGCCCTGAAGATAATACCAACAAGAAGGTTGAAGAAAGAGCTACACAAACAGTTGATGAGAAGTGGACCAGGATAGCAGAAAGAAGGAATGATTACAAAAGAGATGAATATCCAAGAAGACCTTCTACCTTCAGGAATCAAAGAAGCTTCAATCAGTATGAAGAAAACTACAGAAGAATAGATAATGAACCCAGATGGACTACATCACAAAGAAGCCCACTTACTCCAAGGTATCAAAATTTCTTTCTTGGTCATTGATATACTTGCAAAAAATTTGGACATAAGGCAATTAATTGCAGAATCAATGAAAGGAACACATACACAAGAAACATGAATGGTGTAAATAGAATATATGGAAATAATCGTGTATTTGTCAACATAAGTTATAATTCATTTTCCCCATTGATGGACAAAAATATTGCATGCTACAAATGTAATTATCTTGGTCACAAATCACACGATTGCAGATATATGAATGAATATGTCCCTATGCCAACCACAGTATGGAGAAGGAAAGAGATTCCAAACAATGAATATTGTCGAATAGTAGTGACCGCTAAATAATTTAAAGAAGAAGATGAATGGTACATAGACAATGGATGTTCTTCACACATGACCGGGGATCAAGACAAATTCATCAGCTAGAAGAGAAAGGGTGGTAATGTTGCATTTGGAGATGACTCATCTACCAAAATACTTGGAGAAGGTGTAGTAGAACTTGGAAGAAAAAATGTAAAATCAAATCATGTCCTATTGGTTGAAGACTTGAAGCATAATCTACTCAGTGTTAGTAAAATGTGTGATCAAGGATAAAATCTTACGTTTGACTCCCGAAAATGTAAAATAAGAGAAAATAACTCAGGAAGATTGGTTGCAACTGCAACAAGAATACCGAACAACATATACATCCTAGACATGAAGAAGAGAGAGAAGACAAAAGCCACACAAAATTATTCCAAGGAAGAAAAAGTCTCAAAGACCAAAAATAAGAATGAAGTATTATTGAGTGCCATATGTTCAGGGGGAGCAACCCCAAAGAAGAGAGTTACCTTTTGCCATTAAACTCTGGGGGAGAAGCCCTACCCTTTTCCATTGATGTCAAAGGGGGAGATAAATTGGGATCATGATGATAGGGGGAGCATGAGTGTTGCCATAAATAACAAAGGGGGAAAATTGTTGGAAGATTGGTTGTTGTCATTGATGTCAACCCTAGTCATGGGTTTTGGACCACAAGATTGATGAAGGTATTTGGACATGAAGGAAAATGCACATGTAGATACAAGACCCATGGATGGATAGTATACATCATGTTTTTTTCCGGTGGTATGTGGCACGTCACATGGATCCTTATGGTTGAGGAGAAATAGATTTTTGAAGATGACAAAGTGAATTGAAGAAAGAAGTACATGTAGGCCCTAAAGATAATTAAAGAAAAGAATTACAAAATAAGAAATTGTCAGGTCAGACCTAATGTTAAAAGGAAGTGACATAAATGGTATAAATAAATATCATTATACATTCATTTTATATACAAGTCGAAGTTTAGAGGAAATCAGAAGTAAAGAAGGCCGGATTTCAAGGGAGGATGAAGTCTTTTGGTGATGTGCTCTAAGGTATGTTATTTTTCAGGTCATCTTACCATTTTTACTATAAAAAAATTTCTAGAATGATTTAGATAATGAAAATGCTATGGTATTGAGAAGACATATCAAGGTACTTGTGGTAAAAATTTCATCTCTTTATTCGCTATAATTATGGAGACACACTCTGTGGAATATAGGGTTTGTGACCAGTCCTGAAGCTAGTCAATAAAGAGGTGTTCCGGGTAAAACAATCATAACTTATTCATCGAGAATCCAAATGAAGTGGGAAAATTTTCATTGGAAATAGTACGGACTTTAGTTTCTTGTGTGCGAGTTTCAAAATCTGATATTAAATATTGAGAGTGAGGTGTTCTGTACAAGTTTGGTATCATGAATAAACCAGAATTGAAGAAGGTCTACCATTCTCTCTATAACTTCTTTTTGGGGAGGATTCAAGGAGTGAAAATTGGAGGAGTTTCATAGAATACATTGAGTAATATTATCTATAGGATCAGAGTACTCCAAGAATTGAATAATTGCAGAGATTGAAGAAGTATCAGGAAGCATTATCAGGTTCTATGTGATGATTGGTTGATGGTGATGATTTAATGTAAAGTTTTATTATCTCTCATATATTCTTGGGTGGAAGGAAGGGGAAAGGATGGAGAGTTCAAATCTCTCTTGATATTGGAGGATTGTATCTTCCTCTTGGAGGTTTATCCCTCCCTTTACATTTGGAAGCTGTAGCTACCTTTGGAAGTCATTACTTCCCTTGAACAATAACTATTGATTATTTCTCATATATTGTGCATAGTGTATTGTGGTGTATTGGTGTAACTCTTATACTATTGTTCATTGCTCATTGGATATAATTTAATGGTTTAAGTATAAGTTGAAAAATGTTTTAAATTGTACTTGATACTAATTCACCCCCCTCTCAGTATCAACAATATCCTACTAATCCCATGAAGCTACGCACTTCTAGGACATTCATTGGCGCATGCCACTCCATAATAAACTCTACCATAACTGGATCCACAATGATTCCTTTTCTAGAGATAACATGCCCTAAGGAATGAATCCTCGATAGATTTGAGACTACTTCCCATAATTTGTTCTCTCACAACACTGTAGTACCAAGCATAAAAGTTCTTATTGATCTTTCTTCATCCGAGAAAATATAAAAATGTCGTCGAGGAATACTCGACAGTAGTTAAGCAAAGTCTCCACAACCCATCCTTCTTCCGTATGAAGTTAACAGGAGCACTCCAAGGCGATACACTTGGATGTATAATTCCTAGGTCTAGTTGTTAGAATATGATGGATGTGCTTGTTTTACCATAGACAATATCATTATTTTCAGCTAACCATAGGCCGAAGCCACCCTTCAAGCACCTTAACCTTGACAGAGAATCACTCTGGAAGCAAACCCTAGGATAGATATCCAAACAAAGGGTATCACACCTTTCTCCTAGGATAGCGCACCAAACAAGAGCTGATCAGATAGTCCAAACCATAACCAAGAGATATTCCAAGACATAATGAATCTTATAGCTACAGGAGCTGCAACAACAACTCTCCTCTAGATTTGCGCGCAAAACTACCCAACTGCAGTGCGCACAATTATGCTCTACAGTTCTGAGAATGTTAGCCATAATGAAGATTGGTCTCCTATATTTATACTAAATTTGGCAGATTGTCAGGGAAAACTTCTCTTTATGGGTACTAATTCTTTAGTATATAATATTTCTTCTAGCCGACTTCTTCTCTTGGAGGCTAATAACCTAATACAAGTTATTCTCTTGATTTGAATTGTCTTCTAGGGTTATTAGCCAACTCATTAGGGTTTCTTCTTTCTTCCTGGAATATTCTATTCTCGTTAGGTTTACACGTGGAGGTAAATACCTCCCACAGCTACCATAATATCAACACTCCCTCCTAGCTAGGGAGGTATTGAAGGTAATGGTATTGAGCACAAACATACCATTCACCTGGTAGCATCAACATAGTCGTATAGACTATGTCATGATTGGATCATGAGCACCATCACTATCGATGTCATTAACTGCATCATCTCCCGAAACCATACTCCATCTGAGTAATTAGACATGATGCCAGATAATTCACTCACTCCATAGAGTGACACAAGAACCATTCTTCTAATCTAGACATATGTCCTAGAGGAATAAATGTCCTTGACCATTTTCCATCTGGGAAATCTCTGTCCATTGATCATCCATCTAGTTGATAATCATTTCCAACACTACTGATAGTCTTCAAGGAAATCAGAACAATATCATTCAATAGAACACAATTGTTTCTATCCATAGTAGTACACAACTACAATCCAATGGTGCACTACCACACCAAGTAGCACACAGATACTTGATCCATGATGTATAGTCACAATCATTGGAACACATCCACCACAGTATCATATATCTACTTTCTAGAGACATACAGTCTCCATAAAAATCATATGATAGCAACCTGCACAGAAAACACTATTATGATATAAACTTAATCATCTGGTCCATTCTTCCACTCACATCTGTGAGATCTTGGAAGAGAATCTTCCCTCAGAAAGTCAAACATCAATGATGAGCTATATGGACTATTCTTCTCAAGCAAGAAAGAATAATTGTCCTGATTTCTGAGCTTGGACCATTCCCCACCCTGGGCCATTCCTTCAACACTAAAAAAAGTGCAACCTGGAGAGAATGAGTCTACTCTAAAGAATGTTTGTCCCTAATTGTTGAACCTGTACCATTCCCCACCCTAGGCCATTCCTCCGACACTAAACAAAGTGCAACCTAGAGAGAATGAATCTTCCATAAGGAATCATTGTCCGGACCATTTCCAAAGGAAATGACAGTCCTGCACCAACCTCCAAAATGGAACATTCTTCGAAACTGCTCACAACTATGAGCTTCGAAAGAATGAATGTCCAACGAGGCGGGCCAGTCTTCTTGAGTAACCCTCAAGAAGAGAGACTACCCTAGACCATTCCCCATGTTAACCACAATGGGAACTTGCTATATATGGTACATCAACAATCCATCGAACCATTTTCATTACGAATATGACCATTCGATCTGGACCATTTTCCAAACTGAAAAATGCATGTCCATCAGAAATCTCAAACCACTTTTCGAACTAGAAAGGAACTACTCATCCTGGACCATTTTTCGAACTGAAAAATGATTGTCCATAAATCAATAACACATCAGTGCTCCCTCCCAACCTGGGAGTCATCTCTTCCTTTTTCAATATGGAATTCGTCTCCACGAGCTCCAGCTTGAGTACGTAAACTCTTTCATCTTGGCCAGAAGCTTTACCAAAATGTCTGCTTATCTACTCATGTGTGGAGATATGTATTGGAGAGCCACTTTTTTCCTTTCTGGACTTCATCATGGAGAATTTAATGCTTGATCTCAAATGTACTTCAATTTTTCTGGAACACTGGTTTTATCTGAAGGCTTCATATAGCTCTGATCAATAAAGTATATCATTGTTAGATTCCTCTTTGGTTCCTGATAGCTCACAATATCGTGGCAAGGGTCAAACTAGAACATATCCAAGTGGTACTTATTCATCCATCATGAGATTTTGTCATGGATTAGAGATCCATCATCCTGAGCTTCTGAGTAACCATTCTGATACAATATCTGTGTTATAGAAAGTGTTCATCATGTTTTTGTTGTGCATTGGAGGTTGTCCACCAAGTTGTCTTCCTCCATCTGCATACAAGGGTCTCTTTTTGGTATTTGGTATACCTCAAAGCCTTCAGGTTTCTCTTCATATGCTCTTTGTTCAATTTCTCTGGAGAACAATCTTTGCATTCATCTGATGTAGAACTCCAACCCATGGATATTGTGGATGATATAATGACTCATGTAGAGGTATGTCTGGTTTACTGGAGCACGTATTCATCATAGTCTTCTCCCTCCATCTGGGAGAACCTCTAGTTATGGATCTTGAAATGCTTTCATTCATATACATTGTTCGTCAACACAATTTTCAGTTCCTTTTCTTGATTTCTTTTAGTGAGTTCATATCAGGCTGGTAATCTTGTGATTCTTGATACAAACACTGGTTGTTCTGGCTTCTCTTTCTTTCTTGGAAACTTCATGTTCTTTCTCATGTTTTTCTTTATCTCTTGGGTCCATGGAGTTTCTTATAGATTCCTTGCCCTAAAGATGCCACTTCTTTCTTTCATCATAGGATCACAGATGTGGATGGACAACCAGGGATAATTTAAGGCTTCTCTTCGAAGAAGACTTCTTCTCAGGTCGAACTGAACACGTACCGCTTTTCATGGCTGCTACCATGGATATATACTTCATCATCTTCAATGGATCATAGGATCAGATCCCTCCTAATCCTTGCTTCATGTATGAATGCATTCTCTTCTTTATATAATTGGCTTCCTCCATCTAATAGAGTCCATGCTTCTGTCTGCATCCTTATTTCCTTCTGCAAGGTGTCATAAGTATTTCTCCAATTTCTTCTTGATTGTTGATTTCGGCTTATCTTGCAGTTTTTTACTTATGTAATAACTTCCACATGATTTGTTTGATGTACTTCATCCTTTCATGTGTTTTTTCTGACTTGTAGTCATAATGATAGAATTCCTTATCTTGTTGTTCTTCCATAGGTATAGTTTCTCTTGGAACATATTATCTTCTAAGAAATAGATATACAAGATATGTATAGAGACTATGCAAACAAGGTATGTACAATAACTATGAAGAATATTGTTACCTTGTCTTTAGAAGAAGAAGTCTTATTTATCCTGCTTGGTTTTCCTTGAGGGTTTCCTTTCTTCAGCAATTGATGCTTCGTGTGTATCTTTCCTTTTATTTATCTTGGGACAATGATTCTTTTAGTGACCATATTTTCGACAGTTGAAGCATTGTATTTCTGACATATCCTTCTTTTGATTTGGCTTCCTTTCAAACTTCCTTTGTTCCTGAAATTCTTGAATCTTGTTGTGAAGGCTTGATCATCGTACTTCTTTTGAGGTTTCTCTTTTGCACTAATCCTTGATTCTTCTTGAGAACATCAAGTCCAAAGTTCATTCAAATGTATGATACTCCTTCCTTGTGTTCATGCTTGCGGAAAATGCATCCCATGTCTTGGGAAGACCATTGAGTACTATGTTTACCAATTCCTTCTCTGAAATGATCTCCTCAATAGCTTGTAGTTGATCTCTTAACTGATATATTCTCACAAAGTATGATTTTATGCTATCATCATCATTCATCTTCATGTAACAGAGCTCATTCTTCAGACTCATTACTTGTCCAATGTTTATGACTAAGAAGAGGTTTGTTAGGGAATCATACATCTTCTTCGATGAGTCAAGATGGAAGATGTAGGGTATCAAGTGGTATTTTATAGATTCCACTATGATAATCATGACATTTATTTCACCGTCTTTGAACTTCTCCATAACTGCAACGTTCTATGGTTCCTTCTCTTTTCCTTCTTCAAACTCTGGTTCCATGATCTTTTCTTTCACGATATCCAACACTTTATTCTTGGCAAGGATGAGTTAAATCCTTATCTTCCATGCTATGAAGTTAGAAGCTCCATATAACTTGTTTTCTGACTTCATAGAGTAATTCATGGCTGCTTTGATTTGGTCAACCCCTAAATTTGACCAAAAAATCAAACTTGACGTCTTGGCTTGCTGAGAGTACCAGAAGATGCGCTGGGATAGGGCCCACTGGTCTATCCAGAAATTAGGTCAATCCCTTCACTTTATTTGCCTCAACGAGAGGATTAGTGTTTCTACAACTGCACCTGCTAGTAATCCTAGCAACAGTGCTTTGGTGACTGCTCCTGCTAGAAACCCTAGTGGAAATTCTTCAACGAGCTTAATATCCTTATGGCTATGCTCCCTTCTAGCGGTTAGACTGAATGAAGGAGTAGTGGGCCCATAACCTGTTAGAATATGATGGATGTGCTTGTTTTACCATAGACAATATCACTATTGTCAGCCAACCATAGGTCGAAGCCACCCTCCGAGCATCTTAACCTTGACAGAGAATCACTCCGGAAGAAAACCCTAGGCTAGATAGCCAAAAAAAGGGTAGCGTACCTTTCTCCAAGGATAGCACACCAAACAAGAGCTGATCAGCTAGTCCAAACCATAACCAAGAGATAGTCCAAGCCATAATGAAATCTGCTAGTTGTAGCAGTTGCAACAACAACTCTCCTCCAAACTTGCACACAAATTTGCCCAACTGCAGTGCACACAAGTGTGCTCTGCAGTTCTAAGAATGTTGGCCATAATGAAGGCTAGCCTCCGGTATTTATACTAAATCTGGCAGACTGCCAGGGCTGACTTCTCATTCGAGGCACTAATTCTTTAGTATATAGTATTTCTTCTAGCCGACTTCTTCTCTTGGAAGATAATAACCTAATACAAGTTATTCTCTTGAGTTGACTTGTCTTCTAGGGTTATTAGCCAACTCGTTAGGGTTTATTCTTGCTTCCTAAAATATTCTATTCTCATCAAGTTTACACGTGGAGGTAAATACCTCCCAAAGCTACCATAATATCAACACCAGTAACTCCTTCAGTTGCACTTTCAACTCCTATAACTCAAGGGTCAACATATGATAAGGATTTCTTTCCATTGGTTCAGTTTCAAGTTTTAGGTCGGTGGTATTTCCATCTTGGCTTCGGGTGTCACACCTAGAAATTCTTTTGGGAAACATGTCTGCAAACTCTTATACTACGGGAAGGTCTTCTAATACTTTCTCCATGCCCTTGATGTTCAATGCTAAGTATGCATAAATTGCATCCTTGCGAGTTGTTTCTTGTAGCTGTAAGGAATAATGAACCTCAAGGATACTCCTTGTTTTCTTCCTATAATCACACTTCTTGGTCCTTCATCGTCAGTCCAAGTCCATCGCCTCACCTTATCGTTGAGTATCGCATCATGCGATTCCCACCAATCCATACCAATCATGTCATCATAAGATCTTAAGATCATGATGTAGGTCGAACGTCATTACACCATCCCTAAGTTAAAGAAACAGTTCATACCCCTTCGTCCAACCATTTGGTTGGTACCCGAATCCACATAGATGAATCTAACTCATTCTGTTGAATGCCCTTACCCAAATCCCTTCAACACAATAATAGAATTAGAGCTCTCCGTAGCACCAGGATCTAACAAATACTAAAAGTTCGTTTGGAAATGACACCTAACACCTCGAGCATAGTGGATTGGTGCTCGGCCTGGCAGTTATTTACCGTGGTCATAAATCCTATGGGCCTTGTCCATCTCCGCCATGATAGTGTGTCCTATTGACTCAACCGCTCTGGCCCTTTCAACCGAACAGTCTTGCTGGTAAGGTGACTCTCCACATGTCCATCGCCCACCTCTGGTCCAGTACTCCTGGCCCCAGAATAAAATTTGTTGGCCCACCAACCTAAGATCCTGGTATGTTCTACTGACAAGCCTAAATAGCGACTGCTAGAGGTGTTGTCGCAGATGTGGTGGTCCTCTGTAGGAATCCCTCTGCTGAGGAAACTATCGTCGAGGTGTTTTGAAAAAGGGTCCTATAAACGTATCTTGATACCAAGAGGTCTGGTCTAGATGACCTGTGATGCTGCTGCGCACTAGATGTTGTCAGTCCAGACGGTCTTGTAGGAGTCTTGCCCAGACTCTCGCGGTCAAATACTCCTTATCTAAGAGGCCTACTTGACTGCATTGTGCAACGTCTGAGGCATTTAGGTCCTCACCTTCACACAAAAACTGGAGTTAAGGGTGGTCACGAACTTGTTGATCTACATCTTCTTTGTATTCAGATGTGGGGCATACCGAAGTAGCTCCATAAATCCGGTCTCATAATCCAACACCATATGACCACCCTGTTGTAAGGCCTTGAACTCATCGAGATGGAGCTCAGAGAATTCCTCAGACAATTACTTCTCCCAGAACCGTTCATCGAGCTTGTTCCCAAAACATAGCTCTGACAACCATGTTTAGTTGAGGTAGGATCATCTTCCACCTTAGAAGAGCACTCCCCTTTAGTTGAAGACTGCTAGGCGAACCTTTGTGCTGGGGGTCTTAATCCGTGAAGTGCGAAGCACATCCCCTTGTTCTCCATCCATGCCTTGGCGGATTAGCCGTCCGTGGCACTCAAGAACGCGGGAACTTAATATTCTGGAGTTACCCACAAATTCTACCAGTACTTGTTGGGGTGCATTATGGACCCTCAGGGGTACAGGTGCCTTGGCCTTATCCCAGTACAGAAGGTTAGTCAAGGCCTATGAAATTTCCTTGGAAGCACCTTGTTATACCCAACGCATCTCATACAACAATATTCTCATGCTCAAGAATTGTTCTTCTCCTTGGGGGTTGGACCCCTCTGACGTGGATGCTACTGGAAGCATCACGCCTCCTCCCCTAGCACCACGTCGCGAACCTTCGTGGTGTCCTCTAACCATGAGTATCTCATGGAAAAGTTAAAGTTTTAATTAGTGCTAAGTGATAAATTTAAGTGTATAATTCAGTGGAAGGTGTAGTTATCCATAGTTGCAGGGTTGAAAAACTTTGATACCATATGTAATGGCCCCACCATTACGCCAACAAGTGACATACACCTGGTGCAGATTTTTGTTTTTGCTAGGAAAAATGCGTTAATTAAACATGACGCAAGAGTAATCAAGGGTATAACTCATCATCTACCAACATTAACGTCAAGGCGCAAGATTAAGAAAATTCACAACGGACCAAGCATCACATGAAATTTCAAGGCACCAAAGTTCTAACAACAGATCTCCATCACAAAATTCCCGTTACTAGATCCATCATACAATCACCAAAGGTAAGGCGCAACGTAATCAAATTTATTCTATCATGTAAGAGAAAACAATACTCTATAACTAACTTACACCCACACAAACCATAGTGCACGGGTAAAAGTCATCCTTATTTTTATTTCGCAAAGTGTACATCAATTCTAACTCAAGGCACAAGGGAAAACTAAACACACGATGGATCACACATCATCAAAATAAATGTGCACCATAATATATTAACCGAATCAATGACATCCAACAATATTCTGATGCGCAATAATATAAATACTTAAATCACAGCATAGTGAACGACGCAAGGGATTACTCAATAATATTTTAAGGCGCCTAAGTAACTACACACACAATCATCCACACCTGGCTATAATATAACATGGTGCAAGTAATTATCAATTAAAATAAGATGCAGACTAAATAATCCATCAATCCATCCATCACATTACTTCCATTTCACGCAAGGTTACTATCCAACCATCATTCATCACCTCATAATTTCATTGCGTGCAGGTAGTCTAACCCCTAAGCATTCAACATTTACATTAAAATGGGTGCGCCAAAGATCTAAGTGCTTAAATAATCACCTACCTCAATTAACATCATCTTAAATTGAGGCGCAAGAGTACAATAATTAATTTATTGCACAAACATATCTAAGGTCTAACTATCATTCACTATCATAAATTCCTTGCATGCAAAAGGTCTAATCACCTTCAATCCAACCTCGACAAAATCCAATGATGGCAATGTCAAGGGTCAGTCCCAGGGCATCAAGTAAAATGTAGGTCAAGCTAGGTTGTATCTTACCATAGTATTTTGGGAATTACATTAACAAATTAAGGGAAAGTTTAATAAGAAAGATGTGGGTGTACTTCCAAGCTGGAATAGTCATCCTCTTTAATGATTACAAGACATTTAATAGTTAAAGAAAGATAATCACACGATTAACTTGGAGTTGACATTGCCCAAGGTGAAAGTAACTGTACTTAGAGAGAATACTAAAAGAGGATGGAAAACTTAAATTTGACAAGGACGAAGGATGAATAAGACAAAGCCATTTTGATTAATAAACAATGATAAATTAGACAAGTAGAATTCACCATTTTTGAAGGATAAGGGTTAGCACATTAACCACCTAGAGGAAGGTCCACTGATAGGACCAAGATTAGAAATTGCAAGGGATTCGTAATATGCCTCTTGCAAACTACAGTTGCAAATGAGAGAAAAGAGTGAAGGTTGCACATGATTCCAAATGGATAGTCTTGAGTTTGACCGGACCAAACTCTAACCTATAAAATCTTGAGAATATTCGAAAGGGTATTCTCAACATCAAAGTAGTATCATGGAGAAACCCAACCAATTAATATTGTCATAAAGTAATGACGCAGGCACGTCCGCTCACAGGATATTTCCTCCTTCCTCGGCCTGAAGAACTGAAAAGATCTTCTATTTCCCTATCGGGAAATTTTCACCCACAACAACTCTCTCATGGGATCTCCCTTTCTTCTATCGAGAAATCAGACTTCGCGACTTCACGATTCCTGTGGTCACGCGTTTGTTTCTCGTGATTCTCCGAAATTCGATGCAGTCAATGCTGACCTTTTACTTTTCTATCGGGGTTCCTCCTATCGATATTTCGGCACTTGCAATGTCCACAACAACTCGCTTTACCGACCCCCGATCCCCGATACACCTAAACTTCGATGCACTCATCAGGTTGACCTGTCCACGTCCCTGTCACCTCGTCGGGATTTCGGACTTCGCTAAATCGTGAATCCTGATGTCTATGGCTTCAGGACTTTCCTTTCCCCGAATCCTGAACCAGTATGCCACATGTCCTCTCACAGATTCCTGTGGCCCCATGCTCCTTTAGTTGTCGAGATATCGTGTTTCGCGATATCACGATTCCTGATGCAACGCTTCCCTTATCTCCCAGACTCCCGAATTGTTGAACCCCGACTTCTTCAGATCCTCCGATCGAGCGGTCAACCAGCACGTGTCTTACCTAAGATCCACGACTATGATCCCTTCGCTGTTGCGAGACTCAAAAAGGTCTCGAATTCTTGACCTCTGATTTCCTGATGCCTCAATATCCTGATGCCTTCCCGGATTTTCCCCTCTACTCACGAAGGCTTAAACCCTATGCAACTCCTGCCAAATCGGACACTTGATGGGTAACTATGTGCAGATCCAACAGTCCACAATCCCTTGAGCTTAAAATCCAGACGTAACCATATCCTCCTCACTTCTCTGGCAGATCTGACGGCTCGCAAGGTTTCGCTAATCCTCCCCACTGATTCCTGACTGTCGATCTCTTCCCTTTGATGATTTCTACGGAGGACCAAGTGTTCCTCCTCAATAATTTGTCCTCATGTATGCAAACTTGTGACGCCTATTAAAACACTTCACGACACGAACTTCCTGTGCGATCCTTCAATAGATTTGAAGGTCTTATCCCTTCTGAGATTTTCACAACTTCGAGCCTCAAAGAGGGTCCTCGCACGCACTCCTTGCACGACATATTTTCAAACACTTCAAGTGCTTGAATTCCTTCGACTCTGCGCACACCTGCAGCAGCAGTCCTTCAATGCTCTTCTCATATTCACAACTGAGACTTCCCTTAGCCTGCGCACTCCTTGCACGGCTCCTATAACCCAATTTCACTTATGTGTGAATGAGAACAAGAGTTAAACTATCTGAGCCTTCTGTCAACGCACTCCTTGCGGGCGACTTCAACTGCACTCCTTGCAGGAATCCTTGCTCAGATAGAGAAACAATTGAAACTCATTTCCCCTACTTCCTTTCTCAGATTTCAAACACTCAGCAAGAAATCATTCATACATAGCATGTAAAACAAATGCATAACAGGAAGTAAATACTCATGAGCATAGCATTCAACATACATACACAGAGAACAAACACAAAACCATGGATTTGAATTAAACTCTTCTATTAATTCAAGATCTGTACATGGGTGTTCTTCCACAACTCTCTACCTCTCTTCTATGCTCTTCCTTCTTCAATAATAATACAAATGCACAATGAGGGTGTCTATATCCCGTTTCCCTCTTTCCTTCTAAAACTGTCTAATCTAATATTAAGTTCTATCTACCTATTTCATCTCAACATAAATGCCTCTATCTACTTCAGACGAGAGCGGGATGCTCAAGGTCTGATTACAATATAAAAGTACGCTTCTTCTTTAATATCACATTTAATGTTGGCGCATTGTCTTCAAGACAATTTCAAAACTTGTGTTGGTCTTGTCCAGTTGTCCTTCACCTCTGTGCTACTCGCTCGACGTGAGAGATTCTCTTGCATCATACTCCCTCGCTTGAAAACTTTCATGGGCTCCTGTCCATGAGCTCCTACACGGTATGTCCATGCTTCTATATCTCCACTTCATTCTCCCAGCTGGCATCTTCAAATGGATGGCCCTTCCACTTGACTAAATATTCAAAATATTCTTTCCTTTGGGACTTCTTACCCACTCGTTTATCCAGTATCTGCTCCATCTGTGGCTTATCTGCAACTAGCATATGCTTTCGCCACTGAACCTCTGGCTGTTCATCACTTCCAGTCTCTGTTTTCCCAGCTCTGTATGGGTATAAATCTGAGATATTGAATATCGGAGAAATTTCGATCCCATCGGGTAATTCAATCTCATAAGCATTTTCTCCAATTTTCTTCAAGACCTTGCATGGTCCGATTTTATTCATCTTCAATTTATTATGCGTTCCTCTTGGGAACCTTTCCTTTCTCAAATGTGCCATAATTAAGTCACCAACCTCAAATTGAAGTTGTCTTCTATGCTGATCGGCTCTGCGTTTATATTCTTGGCTTGATTTCAGCAGTCGCTCCTTCACCTGGCTATGAAGTTCTTTCATCACCTCAGCGAATTCTTCTACACTAGCGCTCCTAGTCGCAGTCTATTATGAATCCCTCAATTCAGAAATTCCCCTCGGCTGCATGCCATAAACAATCTGAAATGGAATTTTCCCTGTACTCTAGTTCACTGAGTCATTATACGCAAACTCTGCCTGCGGCAATATATTGTCCCAACTGTTGTGGTGCTCTGTCACCAAGCTTCTCAGCAAATCTCCCAGACTTCTGTTTACCACTTCTGTCTGTCCATCCGTCTGAGGATGATAAGCCGAACTAAATAACAAGTTAGTTCCCAACTTCTTCCATAAGGTTCTCCAGAAATTCCCTATGAACTTTGTATCTCTGTCCGAAACTATGCTCCTTGGCAAGCCGTGAAGTCGAATGACTTCTTTGAAAAACAGGTTCGCGATGTGAGTCGCGTCACTTGTTTTCTGACATGGGATAAAATGTGCCATCTTGGAAAATCTATCCACCACCACAAATATTGAATCAAATCCTCTTTGCATCCTTGGCAACCCCAATAAAAAATCCATGCTAATTTCATCCCATGGCCTCTTTGGTATGGGCAATGGTTGATAGAATCCTGCATTCTGCTTCCTCCCCTTCGAATGCTGGCAAATCCTGCATCTGTCCACAAATCTCTTGACCTCTGATCGCATCCCTTTCCAAAATTATGACTCACTCAGCTTTGTGAATGTCTTGTCATGACCGAAGTGTCCGGCCAATCCTCCGTTGTGTTTCTCCTTCAGCATATTCTCCCTCATGGAACAATTTGGAATACACAGTTGATTGCCTTTAAACATCAATCCTTCCTGGATCATGTATTCAGCCCACTGGCTTCTATCTCTGAGAACTGGATTCTCAGTTGCTTCATATGCTTCCTTGAAGTCTAGATCATCTACGTACATGTCTTTGAGATCATCAAAACCCAATGTTTTGACTTTGAATTCCTGCAACAGCAAACACTTCCTGCTCAAAGCATCAGCAACTTTGTTAGCAGTACCAGAAATATGTTTAATCACAAATGTAAAATTCTGCATGTATTCAACCCACTTAACATGCCTCTGATTCAACTTCTCTTGTTGAGTCACAAACTGTAATGCATGGTTATCACTATACAAAACAAAT
>ML842669.1:10206-39406 GCA_009831015.1 Picea engelmannii
GTGGAATATAGGGTTTGTGACCAGTCCTGAAACTAGTCAAAAAACAGGTGTTCCGGGTAAAACAGTCATAACGTTTTCATACAGACTCCAAATGCAGTGGGACCACTTCCATTGGAAATATTACAGACTTTAGTTTCTTGTGTACGAGTTTCAAAATCAGATGTTAAATATTGAGCGTGGGGCATGTTGTACAAGTCGGGTCTTCTGAACAGACCAGAATTGAATAAAGTTTTATTATCTCTCATATATTCTTGGGTGGAAGGAAGGGGCAAGGATAGAGAGTTAAGATCTCTCTTGATATTGGAGGATTGTATCTTCCTCTTGGAGTTTTATCACTCTCTTTACATTTGGAAGCTGTAGCTACCTTTGGAAATCATTACTTCCCTTGAACAAAAAGTATTGATTATTTCTCATATATTGTGCATGGTATATTGTGGTGTATTGGTGTAACTCTTATAATATTGTTCATTTATCATTGGATATAATTGAATGGTTTAAGTATAAGTTGAAAAATGTTTTAAAATTGTACTTGATACTGATTCACCCCCCTCTCAGTATCAACAATGCCTTGGTCTGTCTACCAAAAGACTAACGTCGAAGAAGAACCATCTACTTTGAAAATCATACAACTTGATCGGACAAATGTTAAAGTTATAGGCGAACTAAAAAATGTATTGATTAGATTATCGTCTAACCCAAAGGTTCATCAGGTTATTGATATAATTGTTGTGGATATTCCAGAGGTGTATGGTCTGTTTTTGAGCGGGGACTGGTCGGAGCAGCTACATGGTTACTTTGCAACAGACTGGTCTCACTTATGGCTTCCAGAGAATGGTAAGCCAAACAAGATCAGGGTGAATTGTGAGCATTACCTTAAGTTCACGGTCACATATTTGAACGACCCTAACAAACCATACACACCTCTTGCTGATTCACCTGAAGTCCAAGGGATGGACACCTTCTTTAGAAATTTCATGGCTGAAGTTTCACCTATCATCAATCCTAAACAACAGTCTGAGATCATAGCATATGTGCAACCAACAGCTTCTATGTAATAGTCCCATGAGCTCGATGGAAATCAAATTTGGTCTCTATATTTCGATGGTTCTAAGTCTAAAGAGGGAGCTGGTGCAGGCTACAGCATTATCGATCTGGTAGGTAACAAGACACTAATGGCTTGTAGACTAGAATTTGAATGTACTAACAATACCGCAGAATATGAGGGTTTACTGCAAGGTCTCAGAAAAGCCTTGGATATGGACATTCAAAACCTGGTTTTATTTGGCGACTTTGAAATAGTAGTTAGACAGGTAAGAGATTATATACACTGTCTTTCCCCGCATCTCAAAAGTTACCAGTCTGAGGTATGGAGTTTAATGAATAAATTTTATCCTTTCAATATAAATTCCATTCCTAGATTAAATAATGTTGAAGCAGATCTACTAGCTAATGTAGCCTCTAAACTTCTTCCTGCAGAAGGCTTATCCCCAAACGCATTCTCCATCGAGTTGTTGTTTCGACCATCTGTTCCGGACAATATTACAAACTGGAGAGTATTTGACGATGATCAGTAGATCATTAACTTTTTGCACATGGAAGAAACCTTTCAAGGCTCAGTGATAGATGAACACACGCACGACGACAATTTGCACGACTTTATGGTAATACCTGACCCGAAATCTCCTGAAGCTCTATCGGACACGGTAAATTCCATACCCAAATCCATAGTTAGATTAGAGAAGTTTTATGATTTCGAAGATAAATTTAAAAACACGGTAAATTGTAAAACTAATAGTTCCTCGTTGTCTTATGAAAAAGTCAATTTAGGGACTAGTGAAAATCCTCAGTGTATTAATCTAGGCTTGGGATGTTCTAGACAAGAAAAAACTGCTTTTGTTAAATTGTTTAAATAATTTAAGGATATCTTTGCATGGGCATACGATGATCTCAAAACGTTTGATCCTAATATCATACAGTATATCACTCCAATGAAGCTCCAAACCTTACCATTCCAACAAAAACTGAGGAAGATGCACCCTAAACTAGAGCTGACCGTTCAAAAAGAATTGAATAAACTCCTAAGTGCTAAAATAATTTTTCCTGTTAGGCACACTCAATGGGTTTCCAACCTCGTCCCAGCGCGGAAGAAAAACGGGGAAATTCAACTTTGTGTCGATTTTCGAAACCTCAATAGAGCGTCTGACAAAGACAACTATCCTGTCCCGCCCATGGAACAGATCCTTCAACATGTATCTAGTTCTGAGAGGCTATCCTTACTGGATGGTTTCTCTGGATATAACCAAGTCTTGATGTCTCCACCAGACCAACTAAAAACTACCTTCCATAACCCGTGGGGCACTTATGCTTATCGCAAAATGCCCTTTGGATTGATTAATGCTGGTGCTACCTTTCAAAGAGCAATGGAAATTGCTTTTCGAGGATTAATCAATCACTCCGTCGTAGTTTACTTGGATGATGTCACTTTTTATTCTAAGAACAAGGATGATCATCTAGCTCACTTACGAGTCGTTCTGCTACGATGTCGTAAATACGACATCTCCCTGAACCCCAAAAAGTCCATCTTTGCAGTAGAACAGGGTAAACTCCTAGGATTCATTGTGTCTAGTAATGGGATGATTATTGACCCTGAAAGGACTCAAGTCATCACAAAACTTCCCCTACCTACATCCAAAAAATCCATGCAGTCTTTCCTAGGCCAGATTAACTTTGTGAGAAGATTTGTCCCCAGCTTCTCCGAAATGGCCAGGCCTCTAAAGAACCTGATTAAGAAAGACACCCAATATCACTGGGGACGCACAAAAAACCAAGATTTCAATGCTATAAAGAAGGCCATAATAGACACTCCGTCTCTCATGAGCCCTGACTTCTCTCAAGATTTTACACTCTATACTTTTGCCTCTAATCGTTCCTATGCTGCAGTCCTAACTCAGAAGAATTCCGATAATAACGAAGTACCCATCGCCTTTATGAGCTCTTCTTTCAAAGGTGCTGAAATTAACTACCCAGCGGTTGATCGGCAAGCCTACGCTATTTTCAAAGCAGTTAAGCATTTTCGGTCCTATCTTTTGAAGTCAAGGACGAAAGTCATTGTCCCCTACCCTGCAGTAAGGAACTTGTTAGTACAAAAGGAGTTAGGAGAGAAGAGAGCCAACTGGGTCACCTCCTTGCAGGAGTATGACTTGGAAATCACCCTAGCTCAGATCATAAGGGGCCAGGGGTTGTGTAAATTAGTTGTTGATTCAGAAACAAGACCGCAAGATGAAAGTGATACGTCAAACCTAGAACAATGTGATCAAAGTTTAATTTGTTGTGCACAAAACCTCGTTAGTCCCTGGTACGACGATATTATATTTTGTCTTGAACATGGATCAACACCTCGTCACCTTGACCCTGCCAAAAGAAGAGCATTGAGACTAAAGTCCGCCTCCTTTCATCTAGTTAACGGTATACTGTTTCGTCAGAATTTTGACGACGTACTGATGTGCTGCCTCGAAAAGGATGAAGCAGAAAAAGTCTTGCTTGAGTTTCATGCAAGAGAAGCTGGTGGTCACTTCGGTGGTGACACCACTACTCATAAGGTTTTAAGATCCAGTTACTACTAGCCCACGCTTTTTAGGGACGCCCATGCCTTGTGTCATAAATGTATCATCTGTCAAAAAGCATCAGGGCGGTTGCAAAAACCATCCTTTCCCTTGCAACCCGTCTTAGTAGATTCTCCTTTCCAGCAATGGGGCCTCGATATCATAGGTCCTATTAACCCTCTATCCTCACAACAACACAAGTATATTGTGACAGCCACAGATTACTTTACATGATGGTCTGAAGCTGCTGCGCTCAGAACTGTCAACACCAGTCAGGTGATTGCTTTTCTAAACTCGAGTATTATCACCTGTTCCGGTATCCCTGATTGTCTAGTCTTTGATAATGCTTCATACTTTTCTTCTCTTGAGATGAGTGAGTTCGCTTTGGAGAAAGGAATAAAGATGAAATATTCTGCTAGTTACTACCCCCAGGGCAATGGCTTAGCAGAATCAACAAACAAGAACTTGATCAAAATTATCAAGAGAACCGTGGCTGAAAATCACAAGAACTAGCACAATGCATTGCTGAACACACTATGGGCTGATAGGGTAACACCCAAAGCCGCTATAGGTAACTCCCCCTTTTTTCTAGTTTATGGCAGAGAAGCCATTCTGCCACCTCACATTCTTCTTCCTTCGCTTCAGTTGTCGCAAAAAGTCCAAGAAGAAGATTGTCCCCCTTTAGAAAGGTGCATTAACACTTTTATGAAGTTGGAAGAATTAAGAGCCCAAGCTAAGCGTAATTTAGATCAACATCGATAATTGATTAAAAGTTGGTTCGATTCTAACTCTGCTTCTGATAGGAATTTTGAGGTAGGCGATCTTGTGTTAAAGTGGGACAAACCACACGAAGGAAAGGGTGAGCACACCAAGTTTCAAAACTTATGGCTTGGGCCATTTTTGATTGCTAAAAAGTTGGGTCCTAGTTCCTTTCGATTACAGAATCTTGAAGGGCAGCTTGACACCTATCCGGTGAATGGCCAAGCCCTGAAAAGATACTCTGCTTGATAACTACCCTTGTATATTCTGTAAATATTTCATTTTTTGTTTGCATTTTTCATTTTCTTTCTGTTTTGATTTTGATTTGAATTGATCAGTTTTTTTTTGTCTTTTTGAAAAATATGCATACCTGTTCACTGAGCCATTCAGACAAAGCCAAAGAAAAGTTTCTTTGCTGAAATAACTTCTGAAAGATTGTACAAACATCAGTGATATATTTGATATCTATGTTGGAAAATTTTGTTGTTTGAAAGAAGTTTTCTGATTTCCATCTCTGAGCAAAGCTGGTCATGATCATCTATTATCTTTTTACGCTGTCCCTTTTCCGTAAAGGAATGAATCGAAAGATGTCTCCCTATCATAGGAAGTTTTTTTTATAAATAAAACATTTCTGGAACTAAATAAAGGACAGTGCTAAAAGATTCTGATGAGGTCTAAAAATATGCTAAGATATCAAGACTTTAAGCGTCACCCCGCTCAACTATCTACAAAATAAAAAAAAATAAAAAATATTAATAAGAGCTATGGGAAGTGCTTGTAAACCCACTGGGATACTTAACAGGTCTGTTGGCAGCAGGTGAATGCAAGCATGGCACCAAAACAACTTCGTCGGGGTACTGAACAGGCCCGCTGGCAGCGAAGCAATGTCGGGTACATGAAAATCTGTAAAAAAAAATAAAATATATGAGAAACCTCTTTAATGTCCTTTATTCTAATCCATAACTTCTTGACAGGATACAGATGTCAGAGTGGGTTAAATAGCAACCCTGCCGAGGATATGGATGCCTGCTGGCAACAGTGGCCATGCCAACAGTATTGAAGATTTTATCTTTAATATCGTGACTTGATGATCTTAAGACTGTTATTGGTTTTCATCTTTTAAAACATCGCGGAAAAAATGGTGAATGATGATGTTGTACGATTTTCTGGTTGTTGTTTTTGAGTTGAAATTTTCCTTGTTGTCCTAATCTAAATTTATTTCTTTTGACAGAGATAACTGCTTCTACCAGTGTGTCGCCATTGTTGGCAGCCAATTCAATTTTTTCTGTTGTCCTATAAGCTGCCTACACCTATGTCTTCCGAACTTCAAATTGTCGTCGCATTTTTCAAATAGACAATATTTTCATTTCTTGTGACACTTGCAAATTTGTCTCCATTAATTTTTCACGGCTGTAAGCGTGAAAAATTCTCCTTTCGAGGTCACATTTCGATCACCATCTGAATTGTCATCATCTTTTTATCGATATTTTTTATAGCACTTACCATTGGTTTATCACTATATGGCTGAAAGGATTTTCGAACTATGCCTATTTGGGCATTCTTTTATTGATGGCATAACTTGAGTTTATTAAGTTTGTGAGACATTGAGCATATAGATTTATATTTTTATGACTTGCCTAAATCATTGATTTTATGAATTGCATAGGGGTAATGATTTATTTTTGTTTATATATATATATATATATATATATATATATATATATATAATGTGATCCTTATGTTAATCTTTTTATAGCTCTTGGCTTGTCAAATCTTATGAATTCGATTGGCACAATGGTTTAGAACTTTTGATTAAACATTTATACAATGGCGCATTGCTAACATTTGGTGTTGGTTACACGTTGAATATTCATAGTTTAAAAAATATAGTTGTTTTGGCGCATTGGCATAACACTCACCGCTCGATTCTTTGGTTGGCCAAACGATATGGTTTTGAACTATGCTATGATTGTTTGAACAGATGTGGAATCCACCAGCTGTACTTTACCATAACTATTGTGCATGGCGGTGAATAGCTCCACCACCCTCGCATGCGCGCATTAATGCTCTCCCCCTTTGATCGTTCATTGCTGTTAGACGGAATGACTCTGCTCCTTTGCATTGGTAAATTCGAACCAAACCCTTACCATGTGCTCTCACCATGGGCATAGTCGTGAGGGCTGAACCCAATAGAAACCAGGCTCTATTGATGTTTGACAGTGCCCGCAGTGACCTCGAGGAAAATGGGTGGCTTCCATTTTTACAAAAATTCAAGGGTTTTAACCTCTGCGTGGATCGACAATTTGCCATGACCTTTGATGGCTGTCGAGCCAAGGTCGACGATGTTCAATTGGAAATTGACGAACATTTTATCAGTCTTGCTATGGGTTTACTGGCCACTTGACAATGATGGTCCAAGAATTGCAAAGTAGAGGAGGTCCCTTGGACACTGCTCTTCCAGTCGCGTAAAATTACCTCCTGTGATAAAGGTTTTCCCATGACCATGCTTAAACAGCGTTGGCATGATTTGCTGATGATAATCAAACAGTTTATCACCTGCGAAGGATGGTACAAGTTTGTATTTCTACACTACCTTCGTTTTCTTATGGATTTTATGGGTTATCAGCTCAATATGCCCTATTATTTGCATAGGAGCCTGTTTAAAATGTCAAAGAAGTACAAAAGAAATTAGGCTGATAGTAGACTTTTTCATTATGGACTGGTTAAGCTTATTGTTTTCTGTCATTTGAGTCTGCACGAGGATTGTTGGAGCAATTTCATTTCTTGAAATGATTTTGAGGATTCGAACCCTCCACAGGTTGAGAAACCTATGGTGAGCGAGGTTAAGTTTGTACCCCCAGTACCCTACAACATCCTTCTACCTAAACCCTTGGCTGACCTTCCTATCGACTCACCCCCCACTATGACTAAGAGTGTTGAGACTGTTAAGCCTATAGGCAAAAAGCACAAAGAAAAACCCACTGTAAACGCTAAAGGGAAAAAGAATGCTCGTTTGATTTCACGAATGGCAATAAATAAGCCAAAACCTCCCGTCGATCCAAACCCTATCGTGTTGAGTGAGGACTCTGATTCAGAGGTAGAGCATTTCTTGTCTAGCGAATACCCCTATTCGCAAGGTTTGTGTGTCGAACCCTCGTATGACTTTGTGTCAAACCTACCCCCCTACCTACAGGACGACCCTAACTACCCAGGCATTAAGATGCCTTGTGAAGCCCCCAATCATTCACCCAAACCCTCTCCTGCTTTGTCTAAACCTACAGTGCCACCCTGTGATCAATGCAGCTCATGGTTAGAGAGATTTTATCTTGATGTTCCTATTCTACAATCAAGAATTCACTCTTTGGAGGACCAGGTTTCACTGCTTACCAGTCAAAAGGCTAAGCTACAAGCCACTGATAAGAAACAAAGGACGACAGGCTCCATCTTGTTTAAAAATGTGGAATCGGCCACGACTGTCATGAATTCTAAGTTGGCATAATTGAGCAGCCTCGTCATCACACAGGTATGGAAAATCTCATTTCATTGTGTAAATATCACTTGTTTATATAACGAATTCGAATTTGGTTTTGAACAGTTCTATTTACAACATTGATTGGCTCTGTTACATTGTATGCATTTTTTACATAGCTTTTCTTTGACTAAATGGAAGTTTGTTTTCCCAGTTTAGCTTCCATTGGATTTTCATCGATTTGATTGATCTTGGTGTGGATTTGATTTGTTTGATTGAGTTAAATGGATGCTCTGCTGTCAATCGAATTTGTTTACAGGAAGTGTTTTTCGTATCCAATTTAGAACACAATCACATTTTGTTTCGATCTCGTTATAATGCATATACTATAATTGGCAATAATTTTGATATGGTTAATTGTTACAGTTTTATGTCCCATGTGACTTTCGAGCAACATGAATACAATTCGGATCATTTCTAATGTGACTCTGTACAAACACACCCAAATCGTGAATAGATTCAATTCATAATGACTATGCTTAAAACCTAGCTAGTTAATTCGAATTAGCTTACTGTTAGCGCGACCATGTTATCAGTTCGATTCATATTGCAATGAATATTCTGTTTGAATTTGATTTGTAAAACGAGATTGGATTCACGATTTATTTCTATATTAAACTCTGTCATGATCCATTTGAAATTAATGATTTCATTCAATACCAATCAAAATTATTTGCCCAGTTTGTAATTATCACTTATGTTGATTCTATTATGGTTGTGATCATAATTAATCGATCCTGTCTGTTGACTATGCAAGGATCAATGATCAAAATCTATCACAAATTTGGTTGGGTTGATGCTATTACATATTATTTCATTCATACATAATCGAAACCGTCTTTCCATCTGTGTATTCCATTAAATGATATGAATATTTTGCTATATCATTATAGCTATAACAAGTGGAAAATGGTTGTGTTGGATTAGATCGTATCACATATGATATGACTCATTATCAATTTCAATTGGATATGAAACAATCTTGTTACTGTTCGACCCGATTTTATGGTAACAGAAAAATAGAGTATTCTTACCCCTGTTTTCGATTGAATCACTTTTGATTTTGTTTAATGTTGAATGATAAAATCATTTGAATCTTGAGTGATTCATTTTAAATGATCATTGGAAGAAAATTGGCTTTAATTCTTTTATAAGATTTGATTTGATTTCAATTATGATCCTGTATGTTATTTTAGACTAGCTACAGAATCAGATGATTCTGTAGCTAAGTCTGTGAGATTAGATTTTTATTGTTCTGCTAATAAAATATCTTTCTAACTTGTTATTTTTGGTCTATTGTAGATGAATTCGAAATTGCATTGGATTTGATGAGCAATTAGAGGATATTTGAAATATTTTGATTTCATTTTAGTTTCCTAGTTTAGTTGATTTTGGGAATATCTTCCCAGATGATGTAAACAGTTTGATACTATCCACAGGGAGGTTTTACCCTGTGGAGAAACTTATAAATACCTATTATTTTTGTAATAATATGATCCTCATTCGTGGGAGAACAAGGATATGGAATTTTAATACAGACTGAGGAAGAATTTGATGTTTTGTTACAGCTTTAGCTTCTCATGATATCAATATTTTGTTTCATGTTATGTATATCAATTTGTATTTGGTTAATGACTACTTTAGATATCTTAATCTTTTGCAAATGATATAATTTTATCACTTTAATCCATATCTGATTTCCTCCAAGTGTATAAAAACATAGCAATTGCGTAATTCAGTTTGTGAACGATAGCTTTCCCTTCTTCATAAGTTGAATTATTAAGTATAAGTTTTTGCATAACAGGTTTCCCTTTTTGCAGAGATTTATAAATCATATAATTGTTATGAATTTTTATGTCTTGTTTGTCCTGTAAACAACTCAAAGAGTAGCACAGCCTATCATTTACAAGAAGCTTCTAGATCAACCGGTGCGAGTTTCCTTCCTCCGACCAGCTTCGAAGTCATCATACACAGGACAAATTTGGAGCATTTCCAGGTCTGTTTGTTGTTATTTTTTTAGTATATCTGTTAGTATTTTAGATAGATATATATGTAGTTAGTATATTAGATCGTTTAATTTCAGTAAGTTTAATTTCTTGTGTATAAAATCATAAAATCAATAAAAATATCTTTCTTTGTCTAAGGGAAGAAAGCAAATGAGTTTTACAGGTTTTATTCAAATCTGCAAGTTGTAGATAGTGTATATTTGTGAATAAGTTATAATTAAATTAGTAATTAAACAATTAATTATTAGAGTTAGTGTAATAGTAATTAGTAGTTTGTATATAGAATAGTTAGAGTAGTTTATATTTAGTTTTAGTTTAATTTATTTAGTAGTTTGATTTAATTAGATTAGTGTACTAGTTTGCTTTTCATTTATTAGTTAGTTTAGTTTGTTTTATATAGTTAGTTAGATTAGATTAGTTTCTTTTCTTTGGTTTTCTTAGGACCTTAGAACGACCAACAGAGCCATTAAACCCGTCAGGGTGGTTCATTCCAAACGGCTTGGGTTATTAGACAACCCCAGATCGGTTCCACTCTCCCAATTGACGGACGGTCAATTTCAGCCGTCAACAAAGGGAAAGTCACGTACATATGCAAATATCATGAAAATTTGAATACATGTTGGTACCAAGTACCTAGATTCTAAAAGAAAGTTCATAGGTCAACATTCTATAGGTTTAGGTAAGATACATAAGTTTTGGTAGGGTTATTAGTTTTTTTATTATTATTAGATTTTCTTACGATGTTTTGAATGCTTGATGCATTCTTGGTATGGTTGGTATTGTACTTGGATATGATATATGTTGGTTAGTTGGCTAAGTGAGAAGCACTCTTATGTATGGTACATCATTGATATGGTTCTTATAGTTCACATCATTGAGTTGATTGTATATAATTGAGGGATATACATGATTGTATGGCGATATATGCATGAGGGGCATGCATAGGCTCTTTGAGATACTTCATTCATGAGATGGTACATATATGCATATGGCTCATGATATGGTATATGGAATAGGTTGTACATGATTGATGCTCTAGTTAATGATTCACTATTCCTTGATGTATTTTTTGGTTCATGATTGATGCATGCGATAGTGTGCATATTGTTATACACTTGGTGCATGGTATGGTACATGTTTAGTTGGTCGATGAGAAGATAGAGGTTGATGTGACAATGAAAGAGACAGAGTGACATTAATAGTGGTAACGATGACATAATTTGTGATAACGACATTTTGTCTACATTTATATTACATGGTGTTTGGACAGGGCAAGCATAGGTGGTTGTAGGCACCTTCTGATTAGAGCCAAATTATAGCGTCCTTCTAGTTGGATCGGTAGAATTCAGTGAAATGTAGCTTACTTCAATTCGATCCTGTGAAAACACGGGGTTGGAGCATCCTTCGAGATGTAGCTGGAGAATTGAAAGTTGGTGCTTCCAATGAATGTATTATTTTTATATATAAGAAAAACATTATGTGGTCATTGAATGATAATGATATATTGTTGAATATTGTTAAAGAATAAAATTTGTTTAAAAGTACTATAATTTCTCATTACTGATTCACCCCCTCTCTCAATAATCCAACAATAATAAAAGATAAAACATATTATGTTATCTCTATTATTACCCCCATATGTTTTTTGTATTATTCCCCCTCACCCCACCTTCTATTATGTTTTTTCTAGTATTACCCCCACCCCCACCATATAGATGATAAAATAACAACAATCACTTTTATAGAAATTACAATGTCATATTCCTCATTATTTAATGATAAAACAACAAAAATAGAGAGGGTTTTCACTTTCTTTGAAAGCATAACTTCCCTTCATACAAAAATACTTTCAAAATATTACAAATATAATTTCAGCACCCTAATTCAACATGTAAATGGAAAAAGGGTGAACATCAAATTTTAAATAATTTATTCTCCAATCTTTCACACCCTAACCCTTGGGAGTGCTCCTTATCTTATAGACTTGTTCACCAACTAATTCTTAATAAAATATCATTTAGTAGCATCACAGAGCAATGGAGTTGAAATGGTTTATGTTAGAATTTTGCACCAACTAATTCTTAATAAAATATCACACCCTAACCCTTGGGAGCGCTCGTTATCTTATAGACTTCTTCACCAACTAATTCTTAATAAAATATCATTTTGTAGCATCACATAGCAATGAAGTTGAAATGGTTGATGTTAGACTTTTTCACCAACTAATTATTAATAAAATATCATTTAGTAGCATCATAGAGAATAAAATATCATTTAGTAGCATCCCAAAGAAATTAAGTAGAAATCATTTATGTTAATCAAAATGGAAATGGTATATAAATTTGGAGTTATTTAGTTGTTTTACGAAATGGTTTTTTTGGGCGATATAAATTTATATGAATAAGTATTTTTTGTTGTTCAAAATTCATTTCTGAATGCAAAAATGAATTCATCATGCTGAAAAACCCTTGGGACACTGGGATTATACAAAAATAATCACTCAAATCTAAGACTCTAACAATTTCTTACTGGATTTTGAGCAAATGTCCTAGAAAAAAAATCCTAATTTAATAGAATGTTTAGCCTACTGTCATTACATACCCCTTATCTTATTAGATACAACTATTTGAAATCCAATCATAATAATGACTTATTATATACTTTATCTTGTCAAATTCGGCAAAAAGGTAGTAAGAGAAATTCCTGAGATCTCGAAGCCAAAAAAAATTCTATGTAAGCATTGTCTACAGGAAAAATAGACCAAGATAAAGTTCAAGTCAAAGGAATATTTCACAATAAAACCACTGGAAATTGTACATAATCATCTGTTTAAATTGAAAAGAACAAAATGATTGAAAGGTGAACAATAATTCATGCTACTAGTTGATGACTACACAATAATGACTACAATTTTGTTTCTAAAAAAGAAGTTAGAGGAATTTGAAAGCTTCGAGACATAAAAATATATGGTTGAAACTGAGAGAGAGTTGAGAATCAATTTTTTGATATCATACAATAGAGGATAATTTACATGAAATAAATTCATGGAATTCTGAAAGATCATGGGATGAAGAGGAAATTCTTAGTAGCCATGACACTTCAACAAAATGGAGTTGTTGAAAGGAATAACAAAATAGTACAGAAAATGGCTAGAACCATGCTAATGGATTCCAAGTTGAAAGATGTATTTTGGGTACAAGTAGTGCATACAACATTTCACATTGAAAACAAAGGGATGCAAATAAATAACAGTGATAAGACTCCATATGAACTATGGAAATGAAGACCAACAAATGTAAATAACTTCAGAGTTTTTGGAAGAAAATGCTACATCAAAAGAGAATATGGAAGAGTTGGAAAATTTTATTCTCGATTCGATAAAGGAATATTGGTTGGGTACTCAAGAAAAAGGAAAGCACACAAATGTTTGAATCTTAGAATCAATAGAATAGTGAAAAGAATCAATGTGATGATTGATGAGACATATGGTCAAAAGATAAAATAAAGTAGCAAAGATTCAGTGGAATAGGATCACAAAGAAGATTTGAAAGAATAAGAAGTATATGAAGAATCAGATGAAGAAGAAGACTAGTCGGAAGAAGAGAAAGAACAATGGGATATTCAAGTACCTCCAATGACACCCAACAAGCAACTACAGAAGAATCATCCATCAAATCATAATATTGGAAATAAATATCCAGGAGTTGAAACCAGAAGAAGAATCTGTTCACCATAACAAAAACATCTAGTACTATTGTCTACAATTGAGCCAATGAGTTTTGAAGAATACAACAAAGATGAACATTGGGTGAAGGCCATGGATGAAGAGTTAGATCAAATAGAGAAGAATCACACATGGGAACTATTTCCAAGACCCAATAACAAGAATTTTATCGGTACAAAGTGGGTCTTTCGGAACAAATTGAACGAGGATGGACGAGTTACCAGGAACAAAGCATGATTTGTATGCAAAGGATACTCTCATGTTGAAGGTATATATTTTGAAGAGACATTTTCCCCAGTTGCTAGAATGGAAAAAATGAGACTAATATTAGATTATGCCTGCTCCAAGAATATTAAAGTGTATCATATGGATGTGAAATCAACATTCCTTAACAAAGATCTAGAAGAAGAAGTCTATATTGAGTATCCAAAAGGATTTCAGTGATCAGAGAAGGAAAATTGTGTTTACAGGTTGAATAAGGATTTATAGGGTCTCAAACAAGACCCTAGAGCATTATATTCAAGACTTGACAAATATTTAAAGAAATGAGGGTTCATGAAATGAAATGCATACAACAATCTCTACATAAAGGTGGATTGAGATAGTATATTGATTATTGAAGTCTATGTAGATGACATTATCTTCGGAAGTGATGATGACAAGATGAGTCAGAATTTTTCCAAAGACATGCAACATGAGTTTGATATGTTCTTTATTGGTGAGTTAAATTTCTTTTTGGGACTACATTTATGTCATAGAAACAAAGGTATCTTCATCTCTTAGGAAAAGTATATTAGATAAATGTTGAAGAAGTTTGGAATGACATATTGCAAACCAGTAAATACTCGTATGCATAAAAGTTGCAAGTTAAGTAAATATGATGATTCCAAGGATGCAGATCAGAGATAGTAAAGATAGATTATTGGTATCTTACTTTATGTGATAGCTTCTAGACCAGACGTGACACAGGAATTTGGACAGGTTGCATGGTTTCAGGAAGCACCAAAAAAATCGCATGTTTTGATAGTAAATAGGACATTTCGATATCCAAAGGGTACAAAAACATTTGTCTTATGGTATGAAAAAGGGAAGGATATATCTCTTGTTGCATACACATATGCATATTGGGTAGGTTGCATTGATGATAGAAGAAGTACAAGTGGAGAATATTTCTACTTTGGTGAGTGCATGGTATCATGGTTAAGCAAGAAGCAATCATCAATATCTTTGTCCACCACAGAGGAAAAATACATTGCAACAATGACATGACATGTTGTACTCAGGTTCTTTGGATGAAGAAAACTTTGCAGGATATACAAGTAAAGCATGATGAGCCCATTTCAATACTTTATGACAACACCAACGCGATCATTATTTCAAATAATACAATGATGCACTCTAAGACAAATAACATTCTGATCAAGTATCACTTCTTATGGAAACATGCTACAGAGAAGAACATCAAGATAGAGTATGTTGAGACAAAGGAGAAGATTGCAGATATCTTCACCAAATTGATTGCAAGGGAACCTTTTGAGTATTTGCAACAAAAACTTGGAGTAGTTTCTGCCCCATAGTGATGCACTCAACATCAATCTTAACTAGACACAGGGAGAGAGAAACATAAGTATTTAGGAAGTTCAAGTAACCAAAATTTTGAATGCCTTTCATATAAACATCAAGGAATCACATGAGGAAACACCATGTAGAGAAAAGTTTGTAGAATTAGTGCTAAGGCTTGAAGATACGGGGAGCATCCTCAGATGAGTAGTACCCTTTTCCATTTATTTCAAAGGGGGAGAGATAAAGAGTAAGGCATGGGGATATAGTGGCATGAGTTAGGGGGAAAAATGGTCACAGGGGGAGGATGAGCATAAGGATTTACATGCCTAAGTGTTTCCATCAATGCCAAAGGGGGATATTATTGGAAAATTGGTTTGAACAGTGGGTTTTGATTGATGTCAACCCTTGGAGAGTGATATTGGATATTTATTTCAACCCTTGAAAAACTCTAGTCACCCTGACGGTGTGGTTTTGGCACCCAAAGTTGAATGAATAATATGGATAGAAAGGACAATGTAAATGCAGGCAAGACCCTCATAGATGGATAGTACTTGTCGTGATGGTATGTAGAATGCCACGTGGTTCCTCATGGTTGTTGACGATAAAAATCACAATGAGGAATTTGTCGGCAAAGTATTTCTAAAGCCTATTAATTATAAGCTAATGATATATATAATACTAGTCAGTGGGACACCCTTGCAAATTGGAAGATCATAGATATTCTTGTTATACATTTTATGCTACTGTTTGATGATTCTTACAAGGCTCTACATGATTGATGATGAAATTCTGGTTCTATTTGTGACAAATGGCAGATGGATAATGCATGCTATGTGTGGGTTTCCTTACTCTGAAATCTCAATTCCATGTCATGATGGATTATGTGAACTGTTATTACAATGCTATCGACACCATGATCTAATACATGTTACACCTACAAAAAACACATGTTAGTTATGACAAAGATAAAAGGAATATGGAATAAATCTAAGGAGAAGAAACTAAACTATGCTATACTATGCTACACTATATGCATTTGAAAATTAAAAGGGTTGATGTTAGTCCTAACTAGAAATGTTAGTGGATGTTAGTGGCTATATGATATATTGAGTCATATAAAGTCACATTTCATATGCATTGTGGTATGTTTGGAAATGGTTAATTTTATATAGGGTGGAGCACTTGGAAAGTAATCGATATTAGTTTCGATGCATGGACTAATTGAGTGGATTAATTGATGGTTGGTTGGCATGCACTAAGTAATTGAATGAGTAGAGGATGTAAGCGACGTGCATTTACTGTAAATCACTCCATACCTCTCCCATTGTCCGTCACACTATATTGGCTATTTTTCAATTGTTGTTTGCTGTGGTTAAGCTCTGATTTTTAGGGAAGGAAAGAACTACTCGACCAAGATCGCATTTTTAAGGATTTTTGGTTACAGATATGTATTTTTTTCCATCCATGAACTTGCTCTGGTTATGAAATAGATGTTGGATCGGTGATGTATTGGTCTGTGCTTTTCTTGAGATTGACAACTATGTAAACTTGTGATATTTCTCTGGAATGGTTGGTTGTGTGTATTCATTGTAAATGAACAAAATGGATAGTTGAAGTCATGATTTCATTGATGATTCTTTCTGGTGGAATCCATGAAGACTCTTTGTTGTCTTATGGGTTTTGGTTGAAGAGTTTCATTCAGTCCAAACTTGGTGGCCATTTCCACATAGTTCTTGTAAACATACCTAGTTGTATTTGGTGTTATGGAGTTGTTGTGTTTGATTTTGAACCACCTTGGGTCACTACATATCATTTTCACCTTCTTGTGGGCTCGTTTATGTTATTGGTGTCTGCATAGTTGGTTATGATGGCTATTATTCCAAGAGGATTTCCTTAGGTTTGGTTGTTATTTCATGGCTCTGTATTTTTACCAACATTCTTCGGTTTTTTGGGAAAACCACCAGAGTTATACCCATGCATGTTCTCGGGTTATTACTGGCCAATAAGGAGCCTCTGCTACTCTGTTCAGAGTCCCTCCTACATGGTGTGAATTGTCACCCTGTCATACAAGTTAATGTTTATATGGCCTGTGTGTCCACCATGTTGTTTCGAAAGGTTCTCACATATTGTTGATATGGTTTACTCCAGTTTCCTTGTGTTTCAATGATTGAACGAACCCTTGACTGTTTTCTTATTTTCATTGGTACCGAGCCCAATTTTGATTAAATCAATAGTCACACTCTGGAAGTTATCTGGTTGACTGTTATAGTTGTTGGGTAGTATTTCTAGTGGGTTGATTATTCGCTCATCCCTGTCGATTAGGTTAATTACAGAGATGATGCAATAGCATTGATAGTGGTTTTTATTATTGGTATATACTCGCTACATAATTTATTATGATAGTTGAATCGATAGCTCAGAGTGGTTTAATTGATTGATTTAAGAAATGAAATCGTGTATACAGTCGATGCCTCTTGTGTTGTAACAATTAGATTATTAACTCAGCATGGTTTTATGGTTTGATTGGGAGTATGCCTCTTTGTGTTATGCATTGGGTTGTGTGTTTCCTACAGCTTGGTATATGTTGAAATGATGGTCGATGTTACTATGTGTTTAAATTGCCTGATCGAGATTGTTGCAATTTAAATTATTGTAGTTGTGTCTTGGTTGTCGAGTGTGTATCTTTTATGGATATTGTGCATTGTATCATTTGACTTCACCATCAGAGATGGGCATGGATTTTATAATAGTATGGTTTCATTGCAATTTAATTGTTAAATTCATTAGAGGAATGGAATTGGGCACGATTTTAAAAGAACCCGTGTCTATGTTTGATTTGAGGAAGAATTTTATGGACAATGGTTGATGTTTTGATGTTGAACAAAGTGAAAACAAGTGACTATGTGTTCATTTGGAATTTGTTTAAATAGTAAATGCGACAAGTAAGAAGAAACAAAGTTCTTACATAGGATGTTCGAAGGTTATGTTGATTTTGAATATGATGGCACTGTGTTAATTAAGGTGTTAAAGATTTAAATGTGAACAATGAACAAGTTTAACAGACAGAAATGGTTAAATTATACACAATAATTATTTGGTTAGTGTTGTATCGTTTTCATTAAATACATAATTGTTTTATGGATTACTTAATTGATTTTATGAACAATATATGCTCTCTTTCCCTATCATTATTTCACTTTTAGTTAATTACAATACCCTAACCTTCCCATATTCATTATCGACTCCATGTTCCTAAAATTTAATTAAAGTTAAAAGAAACTTTGTATTGTGACAATTTAAGATTGTGGGGATGGATTACAGTGACATATTTTTCAGTTTACATTACAATTGATTTTTGTTGTCTGTGAGAAGTAACCATGATCTTTTCCCCCTCATTTTAACATTTTTCTCTCAATACAACCCCTTATATATCCCAAAAAAATCGTTCACCCCCTACTCATTGAAAACTATTAAACAATTTGTATGGATTGGATTGCATGAGTCTCATATGTTGTTGAGCCAAAATTTATTTCATATTTTAAAAGGAGTTGTCATGTATGGTTGTTAAAGAAACTATTTGCTAATCAATTATGCATACAAGAATGAGTTTTTTCAGCCGAGGTAGCCACGGAAGAGGTAACCGAGGGAGAGGTTATTAGAACAGGGGCACTAGAAGGCCAGGATTCTCCATACACTTTGATGCAGACTCGCAAGAGTTAGGCCAGTTGTTTCAAGCTAAGTTTTTTAACTAGATTGGGAAAGGAGTGATCCAACCTAGGCTTGAAAGGCCTCCCTTCCAAGCCCCACATGTCCCTGGTATTCCCGTTCCCCTCATGTAGCATTGCAACCTGAAGTTCCCCGAAAATGACAGATGACAAGAGATTGTCCACCCAACAGTCTCCCAACATCATGGCTGGCCCAATTTGTCTTTACCTGCTCCCCCGCCTATTAATCAAATTGTCCAAGATGCCCCTATCCACTCACCAGTTAAGTCTTCCCATGTGATTAAAAGGTTGAAAACTGAGGCCCACCATGCCCCTGACAAAGGAAAAGTCATTGTTTCCCCTTCCTCACCCTCCAATGGATTTGATAAATCTGTGTCCTACCACATGCATTTGAGGGATGATTTCTCTCATGTGATCAACGATATTAGGCCTAATGGCTCAGCACAGCCTAAGGAAAATTTAGAGAGATCAAAATGTGACAAAAACAACAAGGGAAAGATTGCATCTGAGAGTGGAAAATATGGACTTTAAGTTTTTTATTTGTTAATTGTTGAGAACAGTTGACTTCTAAATTTGTGGGACAACATGTTATTTTTGTATATATGGGTAATATATTTTGGAAATAATTTCAAATATCATTGAGATAAATTGTCAAATAATGAAATTGATGATGGGAGTCACAAGGAGGGATGTTTTGTTTAATTAACTAGTTGTGTTATGATTGTTAAAAGCTAAAGGGAGTCACAAGGGGTCCCACCTACTAGTTATTATTTATTTAAAAACCCTTATTATGATTTATTACTTTTCCCCCTAACTAAAATTTGGTTGAGTTTAAGTTAACTTAACTAATGAATTAGTTCAACTACTTCAACCAATTCTAATTTTCTTAAAGGCAAAGGGAAAGGGAGGAACACGAGGAGAATAGAAGGAGAAGCATACTAATGTTTTCTCTTTGAGTTTTTGTTGAGATAATTCAGTTTTCATTCATTCCTTAATTCATTAGAAGCTTAATTCTTTTTTAAGATAGTAGGGTCCTATTGTAGACAACAAGATTCAGGGTTGAATTACATCATTCAAACACTTGTTTTTCAGAGGTGTTGATCTATCTTTGATAGTCTGTGTAGACTTGTATGTTTGTGAATTAGTTTTCATGATTGACAAAGGCTATTGTGCAAAGTCTAGTGGGAAACAATCTGTGGCAAGATGATCCAACTTTTCAAGTTCATTTTTTTTATTTTCTTTCATAAGTCATTTTTTATTTTTCATCGGGGGCATCTAAGTTTGACTTTGGTTCAAAACTTTCTCAGGAAATTTTGTAAAGAGAGAAATTCTTTGATGAATTGGAATGAAATAAAGGATTTCCTTATGTCTCATATGTGTTAATTATTGACTTGGTGTCTTTACTTGTATCTCTATATTTATTTCAGCATCTGATATGTTCAGAAAATTACATAAAACATGATTTTTTGAGCAAGATTTTAATGGTAAAAAAACATCCTAAGCACTTGTAAACAACACTTGTGAATTAGGATATTGGTTTTGATGGATATAAACATAGGGTGATATTCCCATCTATATTGCTTTAGCCAAGAAAGATCTGAAAATGTTTGAGTAAAATCATTTCATATCTTTTCCTCAACATTTATTTGGCAACCATACTCGTGAGATCTTCAATATCTCTCTAGTTAATTTTTATGCTTGATTAGCATCGAATACATCTATTTTTTCTGATATTGATTCTTTGACTGTTTTATTTCTTAATGATTGTGCCTGTCGCAGGGCAGCCCAATATTGAGCCCGATCTTCAAGATTAAACCATCATTTCTTTTAATTTTTTCAACACCATTTTAGGCATTGCCAATACTCGTGTTGATATTAATCATTCTTGGGAAGAAATTGAACAAGATATTAATGCCCAAGAACGTTGGGAAGCTAGATGTAGACATCCTAGAAATCAACAGTAACTTTCTTGTTCCTTCAGTTTTGGCCTTACTTTCATGTCCTTAGACTCTCGTGTTTATAGAAGAATAAGAGGCTTATCACCTAAAATTAATCATATTGCTGAAATAGGAAGAAGGAACATTGTGTTATTGACCCAACAATTTGCTCTAAGGAGAACCTTGTTTGATTCATCCAGTTCGTCTTTCTCTCCCTCACCTATCATCCACAAGATGGCATCTAGGGGTGGCTCTGGTGAAACTGTAAGTTCTTCCACATCTCTGTATTCATCTTTGTCAGTGATTGGTAGATTATATAGCCACCATATCCCTGTCCAATCTACCAAAAATACCAATAAAGTCATTAAAAGGTATGGGCTTTTTTATTTTGAAGAAGACGTCACAACCACACCGTGGCATGTTTCCTCTCCTCTTAACCTAGCACCTGCTACTCATCCACTTCCTAAGTTCAAAGAGCATCTCCCGAGGTTTTTGGGAAATGACACTGTCACAACAAATCAACACCTCGTGGCATTTTCTAATTCTTGTCACAACATAGGAGAAAATGACAATGATAATCGCATGTGCTTATCCGTCAATTCCTTAGAAGGAAAGGATGCAGTCGATTTCTTTGACTTTCCTCCTAATATTTTGTCTACTTGGGAAGAGTTAGTCTATTGTTTTAGATCCACTTATGGAAAATCTAAAAGCCCAACTGAGCAGTTACAAGAGTACAATAACATCGCCTATAAGGATGGTGAAACCATCAAGTCCTTCAACTTGTGTTTCACTAATCTATACAATCAAATACCTAAACTCATTCAACTTCATAACCAAGCTGCTTTCATGCATTATTAAAATGCATTACCTTCGTCCTATCGTCATAGGCTTGAGGAAAAAGTCATTGATAACCTCGATTCTGCTATGCATACTTTTCTAGAGTATGAAGAACAACTCGAAAGAATAGGTCTTTCCCAGGGAGAATTAATTAAACAGACATGCATGTTCGTCCTCTTACATCTAGTACAAGATATGAATAATCATATGATAATGTATGAGTGAAAGGGAAATGTCTCCCCTCTAACCCCTGGAGCTTCATCCTCTTCTATAAACCCCTTTAGAAACCCAATTGAAAATAATTTTCATCCCAAGACTATATTGCCTTGAAGTTGGTATAAATTTTTCGAGGAACACCATGAGGAAGCCACATGTGAGGTAAGGAAGAGTGTCCGAGATAATATTTTTGGAAAAGACAAAAAATTACCATCATTGTCCTAGATTTGGTAGATCCATAGGATGTCATGATCATCAATACTAGGAACAAATCCTACACTCCCAAAGGAAAATATGATCCTCCCCGCAATTTTTCTAGCCCAAGATCATCATCACCAGTTTCTATGGTTTAGGTTCCTAAGGTTCGTGACAGTCAAGGAACAATTTCCCCTCTCCCCTCTTCCAAATACAATATTTTGAATTAGTTGGCCAACATCAAAGTAGAGGACATCCTCCTAGACATGGTTGTCATCCCTGAACAACAGAGGTATCTAAAAAAATTCATGGAAGGAAAGACTTTCGTTGTAGTCAACCTCTCTAAAGATATGAATGAAGAGGATTCGTCTGTAAATAAAGTAGGTGTACATAACTTTATATACCCTATAAAAAATCCCCCTTTTTATATTTATGTGAAGATTATGGATAAGATCACCCATTGTTGCCTCATTGATGGTAGTTTGGGCCCAAGTGTGATGTCGAAGATTATTATGGAAGAGATAGGCTTGTCTTGTACAAATGAAAATGCCAGGAGCATGCTCTCTTATAATAGTATACAACAAACAAACATAGGTGAGATTAAAGATGTGACATTGGTTTTGTGCAAAAATCCTGAAATAAGGACAACCCTTAGTATTCAGGTAATTGATATTCCATTAAGCAATTAATCAATCATTGGAAAGCTTCAACAGGTGGATACCTCTCACTCGACATAACACATTTATCTGTGTCCTGGAATGGTAAGAACATTATAGTCCTTAGAGAGGGAAGGATTTCACCTTACATAGAGAGTGTCCCACAACCTAATGTGAACTAATGTGAACTACAACGAAGTATTCCATCTTTGATGAGGAAGTTAATGTCCCCTTGGAAGATATTGATTTAGATGATGGTATGTGGCACATGCACTTCGATGGTTCCTGCTCTGGTAAAGGTAACCCAGCTGGCATAATATTCTACTCTCATGTTGGGAAGATTCATAATTTTTCTTACAGGTTGGAGTTTGCTTTCAAAAACAATGTCACTAAATTCAAAGCCTTATTATTAGGCATTGAAAACGCCTATAATCTTGGATGTGGTCACCTTTCAGTTTTTGGAGATTCTAAGCTTGTTGTGAACCTTATACGTAAAATTTACTCTCCTAGCAACAAGTTGATGAAAAGATATACCCAAACTATTTGGGAACTTATATCGAACCTATTATCTTTCAACATCATTCATGTTAAGAGGGAATTGAACTCAATGGCTAATTGGTTAGTTGTTTTTGTAGCCTATCCTAATTGACAACTTCTTCCACATAGACCTAATTGTACTTTCCAATCTCTATATCTTCCACATATCCCTGACAATGTAGAATCTTGGCAGGTCTTCCCTAACGATGAGATCATTTCTGCTTTCATTCAAAATGAACCTTTTAAGCCCAAGGAAATTATATCCATAGAAGATAACAAGATTCCTAAAGGCTTGAATCCTCTAGGGAGTTCATTTTTTATGCATCCCCCCTCACCTTCGGGGTTCTGTGACCTCCCGGTCACTGGATCGTTCCCAATTCCTGAGCCGAAATGGCTCTTCGCGATCCTGTTGGAAATCGAACAAATCCATAGGTCCATTTACTGAAAACCCACCACGTGAAAACTTAAGCACCAAGCATGAGCTTTTCCCTCCATGTCATCGTCGTTGTGACCATGGGCCTTACTCAAAAGGCACTTCATAATTCAAGTTTTGAGATTTCTGTTGCAAGGAATCCTGGTTCCTCGATCCTCGAAACCTGAAATCCGAAATCCCCCATCCAAATCAATGGTCTCCCTCCTTTGTGATTTGACGACTCATATTCTCCCGTCAACCAATGGTCCAAATATCCTCTTGATCTATGGTTACGATCAAATCATGATTTCACCTGTCACGAGTTCTCATAGCTCCCTCCATTGACTTTCTTTAGTAGCGAGTTAGTGAAACACTAAAATCTCGCCATGCATCCTTTTTGATGGATGACCACGATGATGTCAGATCTTCCCCTTATAAACCTACGACTTATCTGGACCTCTTCCATGCGTCAACTGAATGGATGCTCCTAACTTCTTCCGGGAAATATCCTTTCACGATTTTGGGGAAGTCTTCCCCTCAAATTTCCTGGTGCCCAAATCTTCGATGGCTGTAGATCTTTGACACATGTCACCCCAGATCCGACGACTGGAATGATTTCACAATTTCAGCCATTGTGAATCCTCATTCTTCACCACCCTTATGCATCTAAGTTTCGAAACCCTGATGGCTTATGGATATTCACCATGTGTCCTCCAAAATGGACGGTTGGATGGTCCTCCTCACAATTTCAGGATTTCGCGCATCGCGGGTATGGAGTACAGTCTCCTCTGTTCTTTCATGCCTTGATTCTCGATTTTCTGTGTATCTCTTCCACATGTCCTCTCTGATGGATGGTCTCGATACTTTGGGGGCTTTGACAAGTCCTCTCTCCTCTGCTTATATGAGAGTTAAATATCACGCTCCTTCTCTCGGATCCGATGACTATTAGTCCTTGGCGGTCGATATGATGGTTCATATATGATATCCTAAAGTCTCTTATCCTCTTGTTTGGATGTAGGATTTGATGGTCCAGATCTCCACTTCTTGTGTTGATCCAATGACAACTGTGCTCCTCCCGACATTTTTTCACTTTCTTCTAGACTTGGAAGATTTATGAAGTTTCAAAGGCTTCAGCCTTTGGTTTCTTGACTCCTGCGATCCCAATGACTTAAGTCTCACCCACATTCAAAAAAATGTTGTCCCTCCTGAGCTTTGTTCACCCTGAAAACCTCCAAAGGGTTTCACGACCTCTGCACTCCTTGCAGGGTTCTTGCACACAATGACGGGATCCTTCCTAAGCTTGTCTATGATCCAGACCTTGAAGTTTCCTGACCTGTTGTTCCTTTCTTTTGGAACTTTATGTGCAAAGGTACTATTCCTCCTAAGCTTAAGAAATTTGAGACAAGTTCACACTTGCACACTCCTTGTGTTGCTAAGATTTCAAATAACTCAGTTCCAAAGTATTTCTTGAAAAGAAATGCTTCATGCCCTCCTATCATTCTTCTTCTCGATGCAAATCTTACAGAGCCTACAAAGCATTCAACAACCCTGTAAGTGTCTCTCCTCGACAACTCTCATCTCTGAACTCAAAATAGAGTTCCTTCTGTGTAATCTATGCACAAAATCTATGCCTTCCTGGCAGAGCTTCACAGAACCTTCAACGATTCTGTTTCCTCTCTGTGCCTTACTCTACATAATTTTCACCTCCAGAGTATTCAATAACTCTGAGGCTTCTTCACAAATCTATGAATTCCTATCATGTTCCCTCCTGGCACGTTCTATGTCTGAATTCCACAAGAAACTCAGATGTGTACTCGTTGCACTAGCTTACAGAGTCCTTAATAATCTTTCATGTAACCACTTGCATGAAGTCACCAAAGAACCTAGACTGAAATCAAAGAACCCAACGGACAACAAATTCTATCTATCCTTGCATATGAGAACTAACATACATCTACAAAATAAATGAACACATACATAACATTCATTCAATCACATAAACACACAAAGAATCATATGCAAGAAAAACTGCTCTTTTCTCATTAACAAAAATGTCAGATTACAATGTGTTCGAGCTCGGACTCTATAGAGTCTTGGATCTCCTTTTTTTTTTCCTAATCTTTTGAAATCACACCCCTTAACTAACTGAATATAGATGCAAAAATATCTAATACAAAGAGGGGATCCTCGATCTCTTCCCTCCATCTCACCAACTCTCATTAATTTCAATCAATTACATTAAATGGTTGTCTAGTTCAAATCGGATCTAGATCTCAGCCTGTCAACAATTAAAGGTGACTCTAACTATAGCCTATGCAAAAGCATGGCTTGGCTCTAACAGCCTTAAAACCATTCAATTAAATTTTTAATTTTGAAAAATGAGAGGACTGACACCTCTCCCTTCATTGAATGTGTGCTAATTGTGCAGGCTCGTTGGTGTGTTGCTGGAGTGAAGCAATGCTCATGCATCATACTCCACTACTGAAAAAAATTCATGAGCTCTTGCTCATGAGATTCCAAGCTCTGTTGAAATCCACCTAGATCCCAAAATGTTATTTGGAGTTGTCCATCTTCTCTGCTACTTTGTTGTTGTTGTATCCTTGCTATTCTTGCAGATCTTCCTCTACTTATATTCTCCTTGCTGGAAGTTTCCACTACTGTACTCAAAATCAGCCTTCTTATCTTCTCAATTTCTTCATCCAGCTACTTAAATGGTTGGTTCTCCTCTTCATGTAACCTTCTCTACTACATATTCCCTTCACATAGATCCATGGTCAGATCAATATGATCTCGTATGCTTTCTTCTATGTTCCTTTTGGCCTTGACTTGCCACTCTACTACATACTCCAGCTCTCCAGTCTCTTCACTGAGTTTTCACTCAGCTTCTCCTTCTGACAGATTGACTCTGAACTATCCTGCTGGAATATCTCTAGCCTCCTCCAGCTTCTCCCCAGACTGGGATTCTGCTTCATCTTCTATTGCAGACCTTGGTGCTATAGTTATTTCTTGTTCAACTCCCTAGCTGAAATTTTTGAGCAATTCCTCTGAATGATCTTCTCCTGAAATCTTCACGAATGTCTTCTCATGGCAGTCATCTTCTGGTTCTAGATTTTCCAACCAATCCTCCAACATCCTCAATTCCATCTCCCACAGAGTGATCAACTTATTTGCATGCTCCTCTTCTACTAGGGAAGATTCTAATGTCCTATCCATATTTTATTTCTCCTTGACAGTCATTGTTGGATGTCCTTCTTCTGTTGCGGCATTGACAACACACACACTGGCCTCAACTAGGATATGTGGTAGGAATATCTCTATTCTCCTAATGATCAAAAGACTCCTCCGATCCTTCTCCTAGATGATGAAATTTTTTAACTTGTTATCATCTTCATTCATATGGCCTACAAACCCATATGAATCTCTACCTATCAACACTCCTTGTTGATATGAACTCTCAACAAAGTTCATCTTTTCTCCCTTGCCTTCCTGGAAAATTGGGATTTCTGCCTTGCCCACCTGGCAGTCTATGAGATCAACCGATCTTGTTGTTCTTGAGTTCATACTTTAAGTCTTTAAAGTATATTGTCAAGGCATATGAAAAAACAGAGGGAGATAAGAATAGAAAAAGACTAATAAGAAGGTAAAGGCTATTGTTGGTTTCTCAACTGTCTCTGTCGAAATTCCCAGTTTTCCTGGATATTGATATCTCTCTCAATTGTTGCCCATGAACGTTCTAAGTCAACCCAGTTATTTGTTGTTTGTAAAATAGTGTTAAATAAATTTAAAGCAATGCTGGTTTGATCCGAGAGACCGGGCTCGATGTTAGGTTGCCTTGCAACTGGTACTGTCATGAAGGACGAAAGTAAAGGAGGATAAAGTTCTATGTTTTCTTTTTAGGCTAGTTATCTCTATTCCACAATGTAACGAGAATGATGTCAAAACACAAATAAATAGTATGACCAAATTGTAGGCCTTTTCTTGTATTTGAGTTAAATTTTAAAGAAAATAAACATGCATGATATGGAGAAAAACATAAATCTATTATCAAAGTGAGGCATCAATTTCAGAGGAATATCACATTGTAACAAAAGACTATGAAATGAGAAAAATGTTAATGAAGGATATGATGTTGAAATCTAAGCATCTACAGGTCTTGTATCTGTTGATAATGAATACAGAGGAAAAACTGAAAATGATTTGAAATAACAAGAATAATAATTTGCATAGTATAGGTTGTACTAAATTGTAGTTAAGCATTCATCAGTTAAACATATATACGAAAGATGAGATGATAGGGAAACACATAACTCATAAGTGACAAGATCTGGAATCTTCGATCTGTATTTCTATTAATTTAGAGTCTCTTCAAAATTACTTCGTCAAAAATGTTTTTTCAAGGAGATCAAAAAGCCACATTTTAGTCTTCATCCCCTGTATTTATACAAGGTCATCCATACTTCATGGTTAACAATCTCCTACTTTCTAGGAGAAAAATAGTTACAAAACTGCAACCTTAACCATTGCACGATTAACTTTTGTTTATCTATCATTCCAATAGTATGAGTTTCCAAATGATACTTCATTTCTTAGTCGAAGTCTCTCCCTCCTTTGATGCTACACATTCAATACATTTCTCCAGAAAATGGACAAAGTTTCTAGGAGGTGTTGAAAGATATTTAGTCTCAAACAGATAAAAATTTCTTTGTACCTTTGGGAACCGTTCTTCAAAACCTTGGTCAGAAAAATTGATCACTTGCAATTTTAAACTGGGTTGTGCCAACGATTTGTTTATTAGGTTGGCATCGGTTTCCTTCAATTATAAAATTTCCATCTGAATCTTCTTCAAACCTTCTTTGCAGTCCAATTTCTATTTTTCAATGTTTATCTGCCCCTATGACTCAGAGTAGTCATTTTTTTCAATGCCCAATGCTTTCTTATCCAAAGAATCGAAGATTCCTTCACAATCATCATTGATTTCTTTGACTATCTTCTTTCTCTCAGATATGTTTGTTTCACATACCTTGAGCATGATGTCTCCTTTTATTTGTTCCGTGACAGAGAGCTTTAGATTTTTCGTCACCTCTTTATTCCCTAAACATGCAACCACTTTCTAGAAAGTATTCCTTGCTTCTTTAGCTTCCCTTTCTAGTAAAATAATATTATCAAGATATTTTATTACCTCTTGACAGTAATTCTGTATGATCCCTATTTTGGAGATCAATCTCTATTCCTCGGCTTCTATCTTTGTATGCATTTCCAACGAGAGGGTCTGGAAATCCTTTAAATCTATAACCCGACCTTCCATCAAATTTAACTTAGCCTGTAACTGTTCTGCATGCTCCTTTTTCTTAGCAACCTGCACTGTTTTAGGATAAATCCGTAAGTGCGGACACGAACCGATCTCCCCAGATCCACCTGGATCTGGAACAAACAGTGACAGAATACTACTCTTTCCCTAGTTCTAAAGTATTGAATGGACAAGAGAAGAAGGATGATGTACTT
>ML842670.1:25163-36482 GCA_009831015.1 Picea engelmannii
GAGGCCCACAGGTCTTGGACGTGGAGTACCGAGAGCAGGATTGACCTGAGCATGGCCCTGGAGGGCCCATCCTTCTTCTTCTTCATCAGACCTGTCCTGTCAGCAGCAGCAGCATCCATCACCATCGGCGTGGGCTTGCATCGGAGAAGACTCTTGCTCCATGAGGTAATTGGTCCAGGTATCATGGTATGTGTCATGTTTGATCATTATAACATTCAGGTATATGCATAAGGTTCCTTACATTTCTGACAACTGCTTGGATCTTACACTAACCCACTTGACCATGGTTTCGGGGATAAACGGGGTGCCCTAGCAAGCTTGTGTCCATAGGTCTTGGTTAGCCACCAGGGGGGATTTTGAAGAGCCATCGTCTGCTCCCACCATATTATCATTTTACATCTTGTCTCCTATCTATTTATCCCACTCCCCTAGTCCGGACATTAGGATGACCTATTTGTGGGGTTACACCTTATCCTGTGGGAAGAAGGGGCTAAAGGCCCAGGGGGTAAAAGCAGCTGGTAAAAGATAAAAGCCATAGAAAATAAAACCTGGAGATGTCTCACCCAGGGATCCCCGAGAAGGCAATAAAAAGCCTCTCGATAAGAAACAAGAGGGACCAGAAGAAAAATAATAAAACAAGACCTAGCCAAGATGATGGGGGGTCTCATCACGAGCCAGCCCATTATGTTCATAGTTATCTAGCAGTATGACACTGCCATTATCTGGTTACCACACCAGGGCAGTGACCCTTGGTTGCATGGCCAAGGGAAAGGGGGTCTCATCACGAGCCAGCCTTATCATTTCTGCGAAAATACTCGTGGGTAACACTGTCAGCTCTGGTCACCACGCCAAGGCAGTGTCCTCTAGTTAGACCTTGAAGTAAAAAGAGAGAAAAAGAAATGAATAAAAGATAGAATAAAGGCAATAAAGGGCTTGGAAAGAATTGCATCCATGACAGGTACAACTTGCCTCCTACAAAGGCACCCATGGATAATATCCACCCCTGGTTTTCACTATGTTTGGGCATCCTTAGACCATACCACCTCGTATTACATGGCTTGGATGACATCCTTTGGGAACTCTCCTTTTCTTATGGATGCTAGCCCAATAGGTTACATTGTCTTTTTCTTCAGCTTTGTATAGTAGGTCAGTGTAATGTCTTTGAGCTATTAGATGATATGCTAGGGGTCTTATGCATGCATTTGATAAAATTAATGACGAAATATGATTGACATTGCTATGATCCCGAGGACTAATGAGCCCATGGAGGGTGAAGTTTTTGATGTGTAGGACCATACCCGACGGACAGGTACCAGGTGGACCGGTACACATGGGGAGATGATCAGTTCGGACCTCCATGGAGCTAAAGAGCCCATCAGATGGTTGTTGGGATCTCATCAGGGGTAGAGACAGGACAATGATTGATCGAGCATTTGCACGAGAGAAGAAGAAGGACGTTTTCATCCAGGACGCCTTGGCTAAGCCCAGCCCTAGGGGGTTGACCCACTGCAGGTGGAACGCGTCCCTCTATTGACCAGGACGTCCTCCAGAGATCCTTGACGTCACCTCCAGCGTGTGGCATCTTTATAGGGCAGTTTGGCACGTGTGGCAGAGTTTGGAGGCCCGGAGAGGGCCAACGTTTGCCTTCTAGTGCTGAGTTTTTCCCTAAAAAGGGCCAACGTCTCCCTCAGAGGGGCTAGACGTCCTGCTTACTGCTCATTTAGGCTTTTATTTAGCAGATAAATGTAAAAACGGTATGATTTTCAGTAGTCAGTCTTGTCGGCTGCTTTAATGACCTAATTTTTAAATTAAAGGTCATCGAATGATATAAATTGAGGATGTTTTCCCTCATTTTGAACACAACACAACTCACTCTCTTGTGAGATATGATTTTTGCGCCCTACTAGGGTAGTTTTGTTGTCTGAAGTGAGGCGCACTTGCTATTGGAAGGATATTTTTGGCATTTATGGCATTTCTCTCAAGGAAGGTTTACAACTAGGGTTTGCTTGTGCTTTTCTTCATGACATGTAGGTGAATTTTCTTGCAAAACTTCTTAAATGAATGGTTGTAGGTATAATTTCTTGCATTTACTTATTGTATTGCTGATTTAAAACCCTAGGTAACAAGCACACAAGTAGGTTATTGTTACATGTCCCCTTGTTGAGAAATAATTTTCAACCATTGAAGAAAAGAAATAGAGCCTAGCCGTTGTTACACTTGTCTTCTTTCTTCTGGGCTAGCGTTGAAGTCTATAAGTTGAAAAGAAGAGACGTCCTAGGCCTAGATTGCCTACACCTAGGGTTTTCACCTTCTAGGGTTTGAAAGCCTTGTTATTGCAACACTTTCTCCCTTAAATTTATGCTTTAAGCTAGCCGTTTTGCCAAGTTAATTTAGAGAAGGAGGAAAGAGCACGAGGCCTTGCTTAAGCAACACCGGAGTGAGCCTCTTTCCCCTAGGGTTTTGATTCTAGGGTCCCCTAGGGTTTTAGAACCAGAAGCCATTATTGCCTCTAGAGAAAAGAAGTTACGATCTCGCATAATCAAAGAATATCTTATCAAATGGAAAAACCTCCCAGAAGAAGATGCAACATGGGAATCAGAACATTTTCGTCAATTACACCCATCGTTACCAGTGCTTTGAGGACAAAGCATTTTTAAGAGAAAGGCAATGTTATGAACATAAAAAATACATATAAATAGATATTCATAACATAATAATTAATTAGTAAATAGTAATTATTAATAATGAAAGGACATGTTCTCAAGGGACATGTCTATTGGTTAAAGGGCACCCCTGCGTGGGTATATAAACAAGCCCTCATACTTAATTGTACTCATCTCATTTTTTATCAATCATTCATATTTATCAATATATATTTATTTACATACTCGGTTTATATCTTACAATGTTTGCTCCAGCTACCAATTGAGCAAGAAGTTTATAACGGACAACCTGAGGGTTTTGTGATCCATGGGAAAGAATCCCATGTCTGCAAACTGAAGAAAGCCTTGTATGGATTGAAGCAAGATCCGAGAGCTTGGTATGGAAGAATTGTCAGTTTTCTTCAGAGTCTTGGGTTCTCCAAGAGTATAGCAGATCCTAATCTTTATATAAAGATTGTGAAGAATCATCCCGTCATCTTGGATGATTTGTTCCTTACCAAAGAACATCTGATAGCCCAAACTAAGAGGGAGTTATCAGCAAAATTTGAAATGAAGGACTTGGGTCTCATGCATTACTTTCTTGGCTCAGAGGTGTGGTAGAAACCGGGTGAGATCCTTCTCTCACAAAGCAAGTATGCAGTTGATGTGCTTCACAGTTTTGGCATGTTGGACTGTAAGTCCACGACCACACCTATGATTACTAACCTGAAGAAGTTAAATGATCAAGCTACAGGTTTAGATCAAGAAGACCCCACCTTATAGCGTCAGATCATTAGGTCCTTGATGTATCTAGTACATACCAAACCGGGCATTTGTTATGCAGTGAATGCTCTCAGCCAGTTCATGAACATATTCATATGGTTGTTGTTAAGCATATTCTCAAATATGTCTGAGGGACTTTAGCCTATGGGCTCAGATACACTTCCAGTGGAGGTGTAATGCTTCATGGATATACAGATTCAGATTGGATGGGCAGTACAGTGGACCGGAAGGGCACTTCCGGGTGTGATTTCAGTTTGGATTCAGATATGATCTCCTGGTCCAGCAGGAAGCAGAGCTCCATAGCCCAAAGCACTGCAGTGGCAGAATACATTACTGTAAGTGTTGCTAATAGAGAACCAATATGGCTCAGAAAGTTACTCTCAGATTTGTTCAATGTTGAGCTGGAACCCACAGTAATTCACTCTGATAACCAGAGTTGTGTAAAACTCTCTGAGATTCTCGTGTTTCATGACAGATCGAAACACATTGAGATGAGATATCAGTATGTTTGGGACATGGTGCAGAAGAACATTCTCAGTATTCAGTATGTTCCAACGGCGAAACAAACAACAGATATTTTGACCTAGCCTCTGTCATTGACAAAGTTTGTATACTTTCGTGACAAGCTTGGTGTTGCTGAGAGGGAGTGTTGAAATTAGTGCAACTGCAAGAGCCATTCTCCAGAGGATAGCTAAGACCCTAACTAAGTTCTAGGGCCCCCAGTACACTCCAGGGGTTCTTGGTTTGGGACCAAACAGTTAGAGCCATGGCAAAAGACCCTAGTGAGGGCCCCCAGTGTATTTTTGGGGTTCTTGGTCAAGGACCAAGCAGTAAGTCCCTAGATGTGTTCTAGGGCCGCTGGATGTGTTCCGGGGAATCCTTGCTTGGTGTTTGGATTGATCCTTGGATGTGTTCCTTGGCGGTTGATGATGTAAGTCCCTAGATGTGTTCTAGGGCCCCTGGATGTGTTCCAGGGAATCCTTGATTAAACGCTTGGGTTGATCCTTGGTCTTGTACCTTGGTGGATAAGAGTCGGTAAGACCCTAGATGTGTTTTAGGGCCCCAGATGTGTTCTGGGGTAACCTGGGATTAAACACTTGGGTTGATCCTTGGTCTTGTACCTTGGTAGATAAGACCCTAGATGTGTTCTAGGGCCCCCAAATGTGTTCTGGGGTAACCTGGTCTTGGACCAGGTGGTTCTTAGTTGAATACCAAGGTGTGATGATGTGTGACCTTCTTCTTCTCTCCCGGGACGGTCCATGAGACCTAGGAGCAGCTACGAAGATGGACATGACCACATCATTGATGTTTCCTCTTATGTGGGAATGATAAAAGCTTATAAGTTATCATGAGACTTATGTGGACAGTTTGCCATTGAAGAAGACCCCTTTGACTTTGTCTTGTAGCCTTCTCTTGCTTGAGCCTCGTTCCCCTCCTTGATTAATGTGGTGTTGGTCTTCTTTAGTCACTTTGACTTAATTGACTTTTAAATAATATTTTTATTAATTAAAAATATTAATTATTTATTAATTATCTTTTATTATCTTTTATTATTTTTTTATTATTAGGTTTTTAATTAAACCTAACCCTAACCCTAACCCTTCCTATACTATAAAAGGAACCTCACCCCTCACTCTCTCATTACATTCTCACACTCTCTTCTCTTGGTCTGTTTTTGCTGCGGCTCTCCTGTTCAATTGGTTCTTGTGGGTGCGGCCTCCTTGGAGCTTCCTCTCTTACTGTCTTGAGGTGCAGCCTCCTTAGGTTTCTCCCCATTGCTGGCTGGGAGCCTTCTTGCTGATGTGTGGTCTCTCTCTTGCTGTGTAAGGGTGTCGCTACCCTCCTCTTGTTGTGTAAGGGTGCCACTACCCTCCTCTTGCTATGTAAGGGTGCCACTACCCTCCTCTTACTGTGTAAGGGTGTCGCTGCCCTCCTCTTGCTGTGTAAGGGTGCCACTACCCTCCTCTTGCTTTGTAAGGGTGCCACTACCCTCCTCTTGTTGTGTAAAGGTGTCGTTGCCCCCTCTCTTGCTAGTAAAAGTGTCGCGGCCTCCTCCTAGCTCTTCTCTAGGCTACCACTGCCTCTAGGCTACCGCTGCCTCTAGGCTTCCTTTGGCCTCTCTTCAAGCTGACCGCTGGTGTCTTTTCTTGCTGCCTTTTGATGTCTTCTGTATGCTGCCACTGTGTACTAGAGTTTTTGTTGAAGGGCTTAATGAGACAGCCCTAGGTTTGCTACCCTTCTTACTGTTGATGTCTTCCCTTTTATGGTTGTTGTTGGTTCTTCTTGAGTGCTGCAACTGTCACCTACTTATGCTACCTTGTTACAGCCCTTAGGGTTTGTTGGGACAGCCCTTCTAATTACTACTTAAGTCTGCCCCTTGTACTGTACCAGTCCTTTATGTTGGACAGTTTTTTTTTAGTAGGGTTGTTAGGGGTGTTTATTTCAGCCTCTGGTTTGTAATTGGGGTTTCATATCAGTTTTGGCTTTTGGGGTTTCATATCAGTTTTGGTATTTGGGGTTTCATATCAGCTTTGAGTTCTTTGGGGTATCTATATCAGCCTTAGCTTGCTGATGAATTTGTTGATTGGTCTTGGATTTCTTCTTGGCTAAACTGTCCACCTAGATCATGATGAGATCAAACCCTTATTAAGGGTTTGATCCATGACCATTAGTAGTTATTTCTGAGCATACAGAAAAGAGGACAACAACCTAGCATCTAAGGTAAATTTGTTCTTGTTTTTCAATCAAGGTAATGATCAGTTATTGCTTTGCTTATTATCAGATCTGACTATGTGAATGTTCAGAATTTGTTTAATGATTAGATCTGTTCATGTTTAGATCTAGATTAGAATTGTTTCCTACTTGCTCAGATCTATTGTTTAATCTACTTCAGAAATTTTTGTTTTGCTTGTTGATCTATATCTACAGTAGTGAATAATTTGAAAAAGAATATCTCTATTCTAGTTTCCCTTAAATTCTAACAACGACACTTCATACAGGAGGCCCAATTAAGAGACTTGCATGTCAAATCTTAACACATTCGGATTCCTTGCAGAAAATTGAGTCTGATGAACCTAATTTCATAGACATGTAAGCACTTCTATTCTTAGCAGTGGGTCATGCAGTGCGACACGTGGCAGCTTAGAAAAGCTGACACTTGGCATTTCTAGGATGTGAAATGTGGCAGCATTTAGAGGTGACACGTGGCACCCTCTAAGTGTGACACATGGTGGCCTTAAATTATGACATGTGGCAACACCGAGGCGCATGCATGAGATTGGGATGAGGTGGCAAGAAATAGGAGTCAACTGGATATTGATTTGAGTCATCTGGGCACATGCATGAGTCATCTAGTGTGGAATGGGGGCGCATGGCCCAGTTAGGAGTGAGTTGGCGCATGGAGGAGTCTACAAGGTGAATGCATTGAGTTAAATAACGCACCACTCCTTTATTCTCTCACTTCACTCCTTGTCTCTCTCACTTAGTCACCAGTTGAATTGTGACTCGACTGTGGCGCCTCCCTTTTTCTCTCACTTCCATCTCACTTCACTCCCTCTCTCCTCACTTAATTCCCTCTCTCTTCCACTTCAACTCCCTCTCTCTCTCCCTTAACTTCCCCTCTCTTCCACTTCATCATCCATTCACTCCATTCTCACTTGGGGCGCATCTATCTCTCTAGTTTGATGATTACTTCACTAGGATTAAACTCCTCATTAGACTAGTACACCCTCACTCCCCTCCCTCAGTTCTCATTCAGTTATGATTTCATGCATGGACTTCTCACTCAATGACACATTAGTTGAACTCAGTTGCACTCAGCTTGGCTCATGTGCCTCCCCACTTCTCTCCAACTAGCACTAGCGCATGGATCCACCTCTTCTAGTAGTTGAGGCGCATGGCCACCTCACTCATTCTCTTCCTAACTCATGCGCATGGCTAGGAGGAGGTTTTCTCTTGGCATGTGTGTTGATGTCTTTCTAGCATCAGGTAGGTATTCTCACATCGGCCTTGGTGTTGGGCATGTGGGAATCGTTGTTGGCACTCACATTGCACTTTTAATTTATGAAAACCCCTTGTCTATTGAGTTGGGGCTTGGAATTGTTATTGGTGGGGCTTCACACCCACATTGAAACCCCACTGCTGAAAAGGTGCTTCAACCACTACTGGTTGTAAGGGGAGAGCGGCTAACTTTTGCTTTCATGTGAAAAGCTGACAAGGCTCACATTTTCTCACAAATTGATGCACATCCGAAAAGATTGTGGGCCAATAATATCTTTCTCTAAGGATTTTGTGTGTTGTTGTTTTGGCTGCAAAATGACCTCCACAAAACCCAGCATGGAATTCATCCACTAGTTTCTTAGATTCAAATTCATCTACACATCTAAGGATAATTCCATCAGGATTTCTCCATCCTAACCCATCTCTAGTGAGGACATACTTAGAAGATTTTAATCTTAAAGCCCTTTTCTTATGACCCACTAGATGACTTGGACATGTGAGATTCTTAAGATAGAAAATAATATCTGCATACCACTCAACATGTTCAAGCTTCAATAAATTAGGGGAAAACTCTTGATTATTATTTTGACAAATCATACCCAAGGCCCTTTCATTCCCTTCAGTCAACATTTTAGCTAAACCTTGTCCTTTGACCAATTTGGTGGGTTTGATTTCCAAATCATACTCTTGGATTTTAGCAATCCATCTTCCCCTTGAGCCTAATCCCTCTGACTGAGATAACACATCTTTAACTGTTGAATTAGGCACATAACCAATTACTTTGGAATATCCAATGAAGACTCTAAAATGTTTTAGGGACTTCACCAAGGCATAGGCCTGTTTTTCAAACATGGGATACTTTAATTTTGCATTTTGAAAGGCCCTACTCATGTAAGCAATGGGTTGATCATGGCCTTGATCATTTTTCTGAAGTAACACACAAGCAATAGTATCTTTAGAAGCAAAAGAGAAAATCTGAAAGTCCTTAAAATAATCTGGTCTTATGAGGATGAGAGCTTCAGATATGGCAGTCTTAATATCCTGAAATGCTTTCTTACTTTCATCATTCCATTCAAACTTAACATCCTTCTTAAGCAACTTATAAATAGGTTTCACAATTTCTGCATAATTAGGAATGAACCTACAGACAAAATTGGTTTGGCCTAAGAAGGATTGGAGAGCTTTCTTAGAAATAGGCAAAGGTACTTTTCCAATTGCTTCTACTCTCTCTGGGTCTAACTTGACCTCATCCTTCGAAATTATGTGGCCCAAGAGTTTCCCTTTTGTTACCCCAAAAATTGACATAGCAGGATTTAAAGAAATTCCAAACTCTCTACACCTTTCAAAAACCTGTTTTAAGTGACCAATATGACTCTTCCCATCCTTAGAAAACATTGTCAAATCATCTTGATAAATTTCAATAATTTTTCCAATTAACCCCCTAAAGGCATAATCCATAGCTCTTTGAAAAGTAGCTCCAGCATTAGATAAACCAAAAGGCATTCTTAAATATTCAAAGTTACCCCATGGAGTAGTGAAAGTAGTCTTATGCCTATCTTCTTCCTTGACCCTGATCTGATTATATCCTGAAAACCCATCAAGCATTGAAATCATTCCTGATCCTGTTACCCTTTGTAGCAATGTTTCCATTTTGGGAAGAGGATAGTTGGCCTTTGTGCATGCAATATTCAAGTTTTTGAAATCTATACATAGCTTGATTTTATCATTCTTCTTCCTAGCAACAACCAAGTTTGAACACCATGAAGAATGTCTTGTTTGGGCTATAATTCTTGTTGCTAACATTTTATGTAACTCCTGTTGAACCAAAGGAGCTAACTTGGGGTTAATCTGTCTCAATTTCTATCTAAATGGCTTAGTATCCTCCTTTAAAGGAATAACATGTTGAATCACATCTTCCCTATAGACCTTCAGTTCATCATAAGTGAAAGTCAAAACATCCCTATACTCTTTTAATAACTTGATAATTTCTTTTCTTTCTTCTATAGGAGTGCTTTTGCCTACTTTCACCATACTAGGCTCCTTGTCATTTCCTATGTTGACCTTGTTATCCCCGATTTTTAGGGATAACTAGGAGATCATGTCTCGAGACCCACAAATCCTAGACATGGAGTACCGAGAGAAGGATTGACCTGAGCATGGCCCTGGAGGGCCCATCCTTTTCTTTTTCCATCAGCTTTGTCTTGTCAGCAGCAGCAGTATCCATCACCATCGGCTTGGTCTTGTATCAGAAGAGGTTCTTGCTCCATGAGGTAATTGGTCCAAGTATCATGGTATGTGTCACTTTTGATCATTGAAACCTTTAAATATATGCATCTGATTCCTTTTATCTCTAACAACTGCTTGGATCTTACATTAGCCCATTTGACCATGCTTGGGGAAATTAACAGGGTGCCCTAGCAAGCCTATGCCCATAGGTCTTGGTTTGCCACTTGGGGGATTTCTGAAAAGCCATCGTTCGCTCCCATCATAGCACCACTATTTAATCTTATCTCCCGCTCATTTATCCCATTCCCCTTGTCCGGGCATTGGGTTGACCTATTTGTAGGATTGCACCTTATCTTGTGGGAAGAAGGGGCTAAAGGCCCAGAAAAGGTAAAAGCAGTTGGTAAAAGATAAAAGCCTAAAAATGAAACCTCGAGATGCTTCGCCCAGGGATCCCCTGTTAGAATATATAAGATGGTGTGCTCATTTTACCATTGATGATACCTTCGTCACCCAACCATAGGTCGAAGCCTCCCTCCAAGCACCTTAACCTTGACTGAGAATTACTCCGGAAGCAAACCCTAGGCTAGATAGCCTAAACAAAGGGTAGCACACCTTTCCCCAAGGATAGCGCATCAACAAAGACTGATCAGATGTTCCAAACCCTAGCCAAGAGATATTCAAGCCAATACTGAAATTAGCTGCTGCTGGAGTTGCACCTGCAACCCTCCTCCAAACCTGCGCACCAGACTGCAACTGCAGTGCGCACCAACTGGGAAACTGCAATTCTGAGATGCTGCAAATGAGAACTGGCGCCCTGTATTTATAGTAGTCCTGCCAGTTTTGTTGGGGTCGACTTCTCCTTCTGGGTATGTGTCTGTTCAATATATTATTATTATTTCTGGTCGACTTCTTCTCTTGGAGGCTAATAACCTAATATAAATTATCTTCTTGAGCCGACAAGGCTTCTAGGGTTTACAGGTAATGGACTTGAGCACAAAACATACCATTTACCCGGTAGCATCAATATAGTCATCTAGACTATTTCATGACTAGATCATGAGCATCACCATCACCATCAGTTGCATCATCTCTCAAAACCATACTTCATCTGAGTAGTTAGATATGATGCTGGATAAGTCACTCTCACCATAGAGTGATACAAGAGGACTAAGGCTCTGAACTGTTTTCCTGTCTGGAAAATCTTTGTTCATCATTCATCTGAATGATCATTATCTCCAATAAACTGTTGATAGTCTTCAAGGCAATTAGAACAAGGATAGAACACACCTGTGTCTATTCATAGTAGTACATAACTACAATCCAATGGTTTTCTACCACATCAAGTAACACATAAGTACTTGATCAGCAACGTATGGTTGCGAATGGTGAAACATATTCACCACAGTAGTCCTCATCTACCGTCATATAGTCTTCATAATAAACATATGAGAGCATCCTACATAGAAACAATGTTATGATAAAAATTGTATCATCTGGGCCAATCTTTCACTCATGTCTGTGAGATCTGAAAGAATGTCTACCACCACAGTAGTCTTCATTTGCATAGAAACAATGTTATGATAAAAACTAAATCATCTGGGCCAATCTTTCACTCACGTCTGTGAGATCTGAAAGAATGTCTACCCTCAGTATAGAATATCAACAATAA
>ML842671.1:0-17775 GCA_009831015.1 Picea engelmannii
GACAACACAGACCAACCAAAGTGAAGATAGAAAAATATATTCAACTGTCAACTTATGTGTATGATCAAAGAATTACACAATAAAGTGAGAATGACTTTATGGGAAAAGGACATGCCACTGTATCATATTAATTGAAAGTAGAAGATTACAACCTGATCGTCTTGATGTCGCAAGCTCCCTTTCAGTGGCTCTTGGCTCCAACACACACACTAGCTCAATCCTTGTATGAAGAAGATCAAATCCTCTTGATAGACTTGCTAGAGTCTCCAAGCTCCTGTTCAAGCTAAGTCCTTCTCATAATTCTTTCACCAATTCTCCAATGAATCTTGCTTAACCTTTTCCATGAGAATTACATCAATATATAGGAGAGAATGAGATGGTTACTTGGATAAGAATGATCCCACAATATTAGGGAAACCAGTAGAAGGATAACCATTCGAATGCCAACCCATTCTTCTAGAAGATTCCCTTCTAGAACCATCGAGAATTCATCTTTTTCCAAGCCTTAGAATGAGTTCGCACCCTAGCTATATAGCACAGTGCGAGAAGTTCACACCCTAGCTTAAGGAAGCCTGCGAGAATGGGTCATTCTCACACCCTAGTATATTGGCAACCTGTGAACTCTCTTCAAAAGTAAGTTTTCTGGGAAGAGATGAATGCCACTTTTCTTAGGAGAAAGTTCTTATGAGGAGCCTGAGTACACCATCATGATGACCAAAATCATGGGTAACAGAATGCCCCCCAAAGTATGAGGCCAGAATTAGTGACAGGCGAAAGACTTTGTAAGATGCATGAGTGTGTTGGAAACCAGGAGTGCACCTAATCGGAAACCTGTGAACAACCAAGCATCTGCAGAATATCATATATATTAATTCTGAGGTAGGCATTCCCATACTCAGATCACAGATGGATGACATTGTAGACATAGGTCATGGCCACCAATCATACATTGTGGATCCATGCCGTCAAAATATAGCATGGCCACCAGGAATACACTGTGGATCTATGTGAGAAAATTCAAATTGAGATGACATAGCCATGAGACATACAAAGTGGATCTATGTGTCACAGCTTATACATACTCCATTGCAACCTGGACAAAGAGATGATATCCAGGGTCTTCAATCTCGTTGCCCAAAAGTATGAATCTAACCATGTGATTACATGTGTTGAAGTAGAACATGGCATAAACCACTTGATTACCGGTCATTGATGAAACCGTTAACAAGTGAGAGGGAAATCACCATTAATGTCAATGACTCCCAAGGTACTCTAGTACAATCCATCGAGTGTGAATGAATGAGTTGAAGTCGAACATTCGACGAAATATTTCGATTAGGGGTCAATGATGTAAACCCACTGTCAAAAGCGAGGAAACCTGCCATTGAGGCATGCAAGTTCCAAGGTACCAAAAATTTCTAAGTCTTGATTCTGGATAATGAGTTGAAGTCGACGGAACAAAACTCGTCACAGGAGGGCCTTGATGTATCCCCCATCAATGAAACGAAATGAGTAACATATTTTGAAGGTGAAACGGAGTATGATGTAAGTTGGACTGGACACAGGGAAGGCTGACACAGAGAGAATGGACAACTGCAGATGGCCGACTCAATAGAGGTTTCGGATGAACTTCTCTTGAACATATGAATGACACGACCAATGATTTGGCAGCATTGAATCAAAGATGACACATGGTATGAACTTGTAGCAAATCGAATGAGAGACAAGTGAATTTCCCAAACTGACTTCAAATATAATGAATAGGGGGTGTCATGTTCAAGATAAGAACATATCCCTTTCCCAAATTTTCCCCCACCATTTCTGGTGAGTACCTCTTTATTTTTACGCAAGCTTGAGGAGGATAACATATGCTTGTTGATATAATCTTATCCTTCGGATAAGTACTTCGGAGTATGTTTAACGAACCCTAAGAAGGAGTGGTTCGGTCCCATTACGGGTTTGTCGATGTTTGTTTAACAAGTCCAAAGATAGAAAACTCAAAGGTTTTTCATGATTATAGATTCTGGAAAAACACTTAAAAGAGAACTCTCTCAGTTCCTTTTTCGTAAAATAGTCTGATGAGACTGAAAAAGAGATAAATTATCGCCCAACAGATGCTTTCTTAAAATACTTTATCGAGCGTGAAAATAACAAGATCGCTCGGCTATCTTTTCATGTTTAGAGAGTCTGAAAAGAGCTTAAAGAGGACTCCAGGGGGTTCCTTTTTCGTATAACCTTGTTGAGCCCGAAAAAGTGATAAAAGTATGCTCGATCGCGTTCTCATGTATTTTCAAGCGTGAGAACGGACAAAGACCCAGCTCGAGGTTTTATACAAAAACCATAAAAAACAATCAAAACATGTGATGACGAAGAAAAATATGTCTGCATCCCTGTATATGAACATCGAAGTCATTACGCCTGCAAAATTTACACTCACAAGGGCATTAGGGTTTAGGTTTTAATAAATAAATAATTATAAAAACTCAATAATATGGTAAAAGTAAATATAAAGAAGTAAAACTCTTTTTACCATATCATTTTCACTTTACCACTATTTGAGCCCCAAAACCCCTCATTTACCCTCAAAATTCGGCGTTAGATTGCGGGAGTTACGAGCATCCATTCGACGAGCCGTCAGCGACAGTGAGGTAGGCTCTTTGTCCTCTACTCTTTCATGGTTTAATTTTTCATTTTCATTGGTAAAAACTATCATTTTGAGTTTGTTTTAGGGGTTATCATGGCGCTCAACCATTCTCGCAAGTGAACTGCACGGGACCTGCGAGAATGGGTCATTCTTGCAGGTGAGCCCACAGTAACCTGCAAGAACCTCGCACTGTGCCTAAAGGGAACTTGTGAGAACCACAAAGAATAATTTTTTTTTTGAAGTTTTGCTCAATGAAAGAAAACCAATTTATGAATAGAGTTATTAATCTTCTTCTTGTGCTTCTTATGCAGGTATTTGGCCATCAAAATGGTTCTGGAATGGCGCGAAAGGGAGCATGAAGAAGATAATGCCATTGTTGGAAATCATCTACCCACTATTTCCGCTTTGAGAAACTTTGGTCTTCTGAAGTACTTTCGTATCCCGGGCATGAGGGCCCAAATCAGGTTATTAGAGTACCTTGTGCATATGTGGGATCTAGATCAACAAGTATTCCATGTAGGGGTCCACACATTGTCCTTAGATATTGAGGACATTTACTTCTTGACTGGACTGTCACGATGTGGGTACCATGTGAGCCTGACTGGTAGCAGAGGTGGTGGGCTGCCCATGAGTGAGTACTGTCGCTTACACTGTGTTCCTGAGGCAGAGAGGAAGAAAGGGAAAGTAGCTATTTGGGGAGTGTGGGATTTGACCCTTCGTACTATTTTATTCACCATTGCACGTATGGTTGGGAGCTCCTCTCCTCACATGGTGCTCTAGAGTTACTTTCAGTATGCCATAGAGTGTACTGAGCCTCGGGTTTTTAACTGGGTAGATGCTGTGCTTCGTAGCATGAAAAAGTAGTTGACCAAATGCAGATGAGGTGACCTGAAGCAATTCGGGTATGAGTCTTTGTTAGTGTCCTTCTTTCTCGAGAGGGTTCCATTACTGAGACTACAGGTTGAGTGGGATTTACTGGCTCCTAGGGATCCAATAATGCTGAGATGGTGTCAGCTCATGGCCCGACACGTAGCTAGACCAATTATCAAGTATGATGATACCTTCTTCGACTGGCTGCGACCACAGATGTTGATGGTCGACGATTATGCTTATGCCGGGTTGGATTTTCGAGGAGATCCAGACTTAGTCATGCCGGAGGATGCTCAGTGGGGGGAACTTGGTAAGAAGTACACAATTTTTTCCTTTTTAAATGTTTTTATGAATTTTATCATATGCAAATGTTTTTTTTATATGTTTGTCCAAAGACTAAATACAAAATTCGTTTTTTGATGACATAGATGTGGGACCTTACTGACCTCCTAGTACTTCTCCCATTCAGCGACGAGGAGAGGTGGCACCAGTGCCACAATGGGATGACGAGGATTATCAAGCAGTGGAACAAAACCTAGAGGGTTTGACAACAGATATTCCAGACATGCCTCTTGGAGAGGTTCCACGACGTTATCAACGTCATACAGTAGGAGTGTCAGAGTCCATTGGTCGACTTCTCTGTAGGGTTGCCCGGGCAGTCATGTGTTACCATGAACGTCATCCATGATGTCACTTTGTAGAAGCTACGAGCTTCAGATTTTGACATTTTGGTCTTTGGACAAAACTTTTTGTAAAAAACTCTTTTGATCGTTATATATACATACGACTTCTACTGGCTTATCGTGTATTATGTGAAAATTGATGTGATTGATTTATAAATGATCCAAATGTCTGTCTAATACATAGTTAGCCAATGCATCAGTTAATGTATTTAGACATCTAGGAATATGTTGATATTCAATATAATCAAAATAACGTTCCAAGAGGTGAATTCGTAAATACACCCGTAACAAAGTAGGACTTCGAATAGTATAGACATTACTTAACTGTAGTACTACAAGTTGCGAATCGAGTCACACAACCAAATGACGGATTCTAAGCGAGATAACATCAATAAACAATTTGATAATGGCGCTATACTCTGCAATATTGTTGGTCGCATGGCCGAGACACACACCTTGTAAGGAGACGAGTTCAGTTGTAGGGGCATAAATTGCCCATGTAGCAGAAGCAAGGTTCTGAGTACTACAACTAGTGCCATCAATGAAGCCAATATAGGGTACTGAAGACTCTGACATCTGGAAATCAAACACAACGTCACATAGGGGAAGAGACCAGATAACGAGGAAAGCAAGCTATAGTAACACAAAAGAAGTATGATACAATAAAAATACAAGTACTCGTGCACAGATAATTTTATGCATAGTACTTCTTCAAGTACAACCCATTCCTGGGTTCACTCAAAGGGATACCATCGTAATCTACTAACTCATAAGCTCCTTTTTCCAAAACTCGTCGAACGATATAAGGACCTCGCCACATGGCTTCGAATTTTCCAGCTCCTAGCATATCTCGATCTTGTTCATAGAGGAGAACGAGATCTCCTTCGGAGAAAATGCGAGGCTTGACATGTTTTTCGTATTGGGACTTGACACATTTTTTCTGAGCTTCTATGACTAGGGTAGCATCGCGTCGAGTTTCGTCTAATCACATAAGATACAATATACGTTCTTCCTCAACAGAAGTGTTTGGTAGGAGTTCAACAACTAGTTTTAAAGAGGGTATCTCGCATTCAATCGAGAGAATGGCTTCCAAACCATAGACTAACCGGAAAGGTGTAAACCTAGTAGCAGACTTGACGGATGTCCGGTAAGCCCACAATGCCGAAAAAAACATTGTGTGCCAACTTGTTTTATGAATCCCTATCATTCGTCGGAGCATAGTTATGAGAAATTTGTTAATTGCTTCGACTTGGCCGTTGGCTTGTGGGTAATAGGGCGTTGAGTTTTCATGGCGAAGACCCAACTTTTCAGTCAGTTCGGACATCATGAAGTTTCTAAAGTGGCTATCGTGATCAATGACGATAGCCTGGGGAACACCAAAACAAGCTATGATGTGATTAAAAATGAATAATGCTGCGGTCTTTCTAGTGTTGTCAAATGTTGGCATTGCCTCAACCCATTTCGTAAAGTCATCGATGGCTACAATAATGTATCCATGCCCCCCAACCGAGTGAGGGTGACATGTCATGAAATCGATGCCCCATTTCACAAAGGGACCAATGGAGACCACAGGGTGAAGAGTAGCGGGATGTGACCGTATCTTGTTATTATAGGTCTGGTAAGCATGGCATTTTTGAACGATGATTATGCAGTCGTTAAATAAAGAAGGCCAAAAATACCCTACTCGTAAGATCTTTTGGGCAGTAGCATACCCAGACATATGACCACCATAGGCTCCAGAATGGCAGTCATTTAGAGCTCTCTTGGCTTCGTCGAATGTGAGATAGCGTCGAAAAACAAAGTCAATCCCCCGACGATAAAGAGTATCCCCGAGGATAATATATTGATGGGCTTGGTAGCGTATTTGACGTCGGTCAGTACTAGACAAAGTTGGCCGGAAATTCTGGGTTTGGAGATATATAATGATATCACCACACCAAAGATCATCAGTGCGGATGAGGAAAAGGGATTCATTGGGTCATGAATCAACTGCTACATTTTCTGTTTCAGAATAGGGAAAGTCGCATATCAACTCAGCAAATACTAAGGACTTCTTGGACTTAGCATGTTTGAATTCCAAGTCAAACTCCTGCAGTATCACAATCCATTTAGAGTATTTTCCCCCTAGCAATTGATGTGTAAGAATGTGTTGCATAGGGTTGCAGTTAGAAATCACTGTAGTCTTGTGCGAGAGGATATAGTGTCAGAAGCATTGGATGGCTTGGATGGCTGCCAAGGCCAGTTTTTTGACATGTAAATACTTGATTTTGGTAGGTGTTAGACTTTGAATCAAGTAGTATATAACATGTTCGTCGTTAGCATCATCCTCTTGGACGAGAACCATACCAATGGTGTAATCTAAGGCAACAATGTAGAGGAAATAATCGCGACTGTAATCGGGGGGAAAGAGAAGCAGAGCACGTGTTATGGATGATTTCAAAGCTTCAAAAGCATTGTTGGTGATGGTATCCCATACGAACTCAGAACCCTTTTTTAAGAGCCACGTAAATCCACGAGTGATCTCGGCATAATTGGGGATAAAACGAAGAAGAAAGTTTGCTTTCCCTTGCAAACTTTATAACTGGAGAAGTGTAGAAGGAGGAGGGAGATTAAGGATCGCCTCAACCTTTAAAGGATCCACCCGGATCCCTTGATGCGAAACAATAAAACCTAGAAGGCGGCCAGATTCCATGCAGAAAATGCACTTATGAGGATTCAAACGTATATGGTAGAACCAACAGCGGACGAAAATGGCTCAGAGGTGGGTTGGGTGATTGAATTGGTGCATTGAATGAGCGGGTAAATCGTCCAGATATGGTTGAACGATGTGCTTGATATCATGGAAAGCATAAGACATAGCGCGTTGAAAAGTGGCGCTAGCATTCTTGAGACTGAAAGGGAGTTTCTGATAGGCAAACATGCCCCAAGGAAAAATAAAAGCAGTCTTATGTTGATCCTCAGGAACAATGTTGATTTGATTATACCTAGAGAAACCATCCATCAGAGAGAAGATTTTACTTCCGGCACAATCATCGACAATCTGATCGACGAAAGGGGTAGGAAAGTTGTCTTTGGGACAAGCTTTGTTGATATCCCTATAATCAACGCATACAAGAATTGTGCCTTGTTTCTTGTTGATTGGGACAAGATTGGAAATCCAGTCTGTGAGAGCCACTAGATAAATAAAGTCGGCTTTAAGAAGTTTCTCGACTTCGAGCTTGATAGTAGCCGCTTTACGTGGGTGAACTGGATGAAGGCATTGCCGGACGGGTTTAGCATTGGGGTATGTCTTGATCTCATGTATCACAATCTCAGGGTCGATACCCGACATTTCTTCGTATCTCCAGGCGAAGATGTCACAAAACTCTTTGAAAAGGGATGTGTAGGTGATGATTTCATCAGAGGAACACGAAGCTCCGATATGGACATTTTCGACAATTCCAGGTTTGATGGATATGTCAAGGGGAATAGTGGGTGAAATATTGCTTAAGTTCCCTTCAGAAAACACATCGTGTGCGGACTCGGGAACGGTTGAGATGACGCCAATGGTTGATGGGGTCGAGATCCATTGGTAGTTATCAATGGTATGTTTCTCCAGAAAGAGGATGGAACGATGATGTCCATCACCCCAAGGGGTGTCTTCTATGACATACATGATCATTTCGTCGGTGGGAAAAATGACACAGAAAGGATCTGGAGATAACTCACCAAGAGAGGGGGTAGAAGGCGTTTCCGATTGAATGGCCTGATAGGTGGATTCGACCGGACTTAATGGAATTTCGTCACCATAACGAAGATGATCTCTAGGGTCATGTACTATCCATGGGTCGTGAGACACAGGAAGTTCGTGAATCAAGGTGGAGATCATGTTGATTGAAGCAACGAATGAGCGTGGAACATCGGGTGGTGGAATGGGAAAATTACCCATTAATGAAGAGTCTTTTAGAAGGCCTACACCGACGTTCTCATAACTCGGTGGGGTTTTAGCAATGAACGGTATGTTTCTAGTACAGGTATTGGAATTAAAGAAGGCTAGTTGGTCGATGGTGACTACCTTCCCTTGATGTGGGAAACGTACCACATGGAAAAGGGTCGACACAACCACGCACATGGAATCGATCCAGCTGTAGCCAAGTAGAAGATTGTAATCAAGGGGAGCATCAAAGACTTCCACTTCGACTTGGACCGTTTTTCCTTCTAACATGATGGGCAAGGAAGGAAGGACACCGTAGGGCTTAAAACTAGAGCCATTGAAGGCTTTTAGAGTGTTCTGGGATTCATTCAAAGGGGGAGAGCCAATGGTTTTCCAGCAAGCAAGAGACATGACACACGTCGAGGCACCCTCGTCGATAACGGTTCGACAAATGTTTTTGTCAGAGACAATCACTTGGATCTGGAACGCGAGTTGAGGGGGTAACCTTGGAATGTGATCTTCCAAGTCAAAAATTATTAAATTCGTATCCATCGGGTCGATTCCACCAATAGCTTTCAACAGTGCCTTCCATTGTGTGGGACAACTTTGAAGGACTTCAAGGGATGACATCACAGAAGGTGCTTGGGCCAGATCTTCAACAATGCTGTAGTTTTTGGAAACACGAGCATGAGGATTGAAATCTGATTTCTGAACGACGCCCTTTGGGGGGGGTCGAAGAGATGTGTCGAGTCTCGGTTGTTCGATATGAAGAGGACCGTTGGTAGGTGGAGTCACGGGAGAGGGTTGTACCAAGGAAGGAGGTAGATCATCAACCTTCTCTTTAGAGGGAGAATAATCTTTGGCTCGAGTAGTGAGTGCAACATCGCTCTGCTTTGAATCGCCAGTACACATCAATACATAGGATGTAGTAGAAGATGAGGGTTGGTCATGTATGACCAACTGAGCCTATTGTTGAGACGAGAAGGGTTGGGACAAAACAACCGGAGCAGGTGGTTTTGGAGCTCCTTGAAGGAACTTAGTGACCTTGGTGCATCATGGACAATCCTTCGTGTAGTGATCATGACCACAGATAAGACAAGGGTATCGAGGTTTGCGCTTATCCCGATCGTCAACAGGTGTAGTTTTGGTTCGCTCTGTTTGAGAAGTATTTTTGTCCTCCTTATTCTTGCCCCTTCCCTTTTTAGATTTGTTTTTACCGGTTGGGGTAGATTGAACGACATTTACCTCAGAAGTCTTGTCGGTGGGAGGGGCAGGAGACAGAGCATTTTGAACATTAGAAGAATAAGGTTTGGGGTTTGCGCTTTAGGCAAAATGTGGTTGGGCCTGGAAAGTGCCAATCACACCGTCGACTGCATGCGAAGTAGCTGGAGTAGTTGAAGTGGCAGAAGTGGAAGGATGAGGTAAGTCAGGTAGTAAATCGTAAAGGGTACCCGTTTACGAGTAAACGAGGTCAAGGTATTGAGCACGAATTATGGCCTGTTCTTCCGTGACTACTCCACCCATGGTGATGTCACGATCGATGTCATTCACAAACGATTTTGTGAACCATTCTTCCAGCAACTGATCGGGGAGTTCGATTTTAATGAGACGTCATCTCCATCACCACTCATGAATGTGATCGAATATATGAATGGCCTTGTTCTGTTTGAAAGAACCCAAAATCTCGGTCCCCGTTTCATAACGGATCGGTAACTGGTAGTGTGTGAGGAAAGCCATAGCGAGGGTGTTCAAATCAGAGAAGAAACCTCATGGTAATTCGATATACCACTTCACAGCAGAACCTGTGAGGGTTCGTTGAAAAAGACGTAAACGAATAGAGTCATCCATCAATGAGTTGGATGAACACCATAGGTGAAAAGTCATAACATGATTGTTCGGGTCCTCTCCCGCTTTGCCGTCGAATTTAGGGATGTCCGATGGTAGCTTGGCTGGTATATCCAGCCATTGGGGAGAGTGACGAATTGGATCATTTAAAATCCTTGACAAATCCGGAAGATCCAAAGTGGCCAAGAAGGGTAACTGTCGATTCACTTGCGGGTACTGGTGGCTTTGGGGAGGAAGCCCCATTGGAAAACCAGTAGGACCATAAGCAGTCTGCATATAATGTGAAGACCCAGGAAGATTCGGTGGTGGTTGGAGAGGATAGTAGCTAATGGGATTGTATCCTGGAACAGGGACATGAGTTTGAGCATTCGAGCCCCAAATAGGATTAAACGAACCTGGATATGGTTGGCCCATACTAGGGGGTATTACGTACGCAACTGGAAACTGCTGCCCCCCAGTCGATTGAGGAGGAAGTTGTATCAGATGATTCCAATACTGGGCCAAGGACAGAGGTATGTTTTGTCCATAAGGTGGGGTCGGTCCTCCTATCGAAGGTGGTGTTCCAATTGGGGACAGTGTTCCAATTGGGGGTTGTGCTCCAATTGGGACTTGCGTGCCAATAGGAATTTTCCAGCTGAGAGGGGGTTGAGTCATACCACCTTGGTGAAATTTTCCACCAATGGGAATCTGGTAATTTGGTGTGAATAACAGAATAGTTCCACTAGGATTAAGACTGCCAGTAGAAGACGAGGAAGTTCCTCCAAAAGGAAATTGAGGGAGTGTCAGAATAAAAATGGGAAGAGAGTGCCCAGAAGAAGAAGGACCACCAGGAGAGCTGGATGGGGTTTGCGTAGGAGTGGGAATGGAAGCATTCAACGTGTTAACTCCTCAAATAAATCAGTAGATTTGTTTTGATTTTTAGATGATAGGTTGGTTCCTAAATTTGATTTCTAAATTTCTATCAATAGGTTAGAGAGTCTGTTTTTCCAAAATAATCTCAAAAGTCATGTTGATTTTGGTTCGGTCAAGAAGAAAGCAAAATATCAGGTTTCGGTGGTTTAGGTGAGCCTACCGTGTGCTCATTACCACCGAAAGTGTTCATTTTCGACAGAAAAGGGGGTCGAGGCAGAAGGCATGCAACCACCGAAAATGTTTGAACGGGCAGAAAGAAAGCTCGTGCTTTTGCACGAGCCAGATGTCAAAAATCGTTGCAATCATGAGGAATACAACCGCCGAAAGCTCGCATTGTGGGAGATGATGTTCATTCGTGGTGTTCATCCGAAAGGTTTGAAGCACCTGTGTATTATCCAATGCATTAATCATTTTCAAATCTACGCAGAGCAGTGATCTCCATATACGATTGCACAGAGATTCCCTCCTTTTCAGTGGCAGATACATCAATCATCATTACCAGGTTATTCTTTCATTTCAAAACTCATTGTGTTATAATGAAGCCCGAGGATCGCTGAAGATAACTATAAACAAGCGGTTTTATCAACAAATTGTGTTTTCAAAATCCTGATCCTGCTTTCTCGGGCGATTGGCAAGGTGTCTCCGAGTTTAGCCAGTATCTCGAGTCAAGGAAATCTGATCGGGTCATCAGGTAAGACTGGAAGCCATTTTATTTCTAAGTTTCATCAATACAATTACTCCCGAAAATGTGAAGTTTCGGCTTTCCCCAGTTAGACTGTTATTCGAATGTGGGTCGGTATTTTAGTGAATTTATCAATCCTATGCTCTGTCAAACGATTTCACCGTTTGTTCATAATTGATATCGACTGTATCCCTAGTTCCCAGAACCGTGGTTTCCCCAAACACCTTGTTGCCCACAGTTTTAGACACAGTTAACATTGAGCCATGTCAAAAGTAAGTCCTGCTTTGAGATCCGAAGTAGATGGCATGTGGTATTTTGAAGATCATCCAGCAGTTGCAGAATGTTTTAAACAGGTCGGAGTTTTCACATACTGTGAAAAATTGACAACCTTTCACCAACAAGTTGCTGAAGCATTTGCCCTCTCATATGATGGAAGGATTGCTAGAATAGGCAGGGAGGAGTTCATTATAGATGAATCATCTATTGCCGAATACACAGGGCTGTCCAGAACAGGGAATTGTTGGTTTAAAACCTCTTCACCCTCAGATGTTGAATTCAGATCATACTTGTTGCCAGTATATAAAACTTTGACTTGGAAGAAGGATATTCCAATGTCCTATCTTGAACCGAAGTGGCAGACCCTTCTGAAGGCGATTTTGGTATTCATCACCTGTGAAGGGCGCTATAACAGAGTGATGTACTACCATTTTAAATTGTTGAACCACTTCACAGGCAGAGAACACTTAAACATACCTTATTTCTTTCATAGAACCCTGATTAAGATGGCAAAACAGGTAAAAACTCATCCTACTAAAGTTATAAGCAGAATATCACATCAGCGGTTGATTACCCTCCTTGTCAAAGAAGCTCTTCATAGGAAGCAAATAGAATGGAGTTTCTTCTTGTTCTGGAATGAGTTTCAGACAGAAAGACCTCCAGAGATAAAAGCAAAGAAGTCTAGAAGCAGGAATAATCCTACTCCCAAGAGTAGTCACAGAAGGAGGAAAGGAATTTCGATGCCCAGGGATTCTATAAAAACATCACCCAGCCAGCAGGGAGGAATCAAAAGGAAATTAAAGTTTGAGGACAGAAACCCTGTCACAGGGAAAAACCCTCTCAATTTACCTTATAGTGACTCTGATTTAGAGCAGGGGGTGGAAAAATCACAAGACAACTTTCAGATCAAGTAGGATGCAAAACCGAAGATAAATATACCTCCATTAAAGCCTTCAGAAACACACAGGCAATCAAAAGCAGGAACTTCTTCAAGCAGGCCTAAGAAAGGTAAGACAAAGAAAATCAACATGCTGCTAAGAGAGATCTATGAGATGGAGGTCCTGGAGAGGGTAATTAAAAAAGCAAACACAGACCTCACAGAGAGAAATGCTGAGTTATTCAAAGAGAATCAAACTCTCAAGGAAAAACATAATGAAATCAAAGGTAGAAATAGAGAGTTGATTAGAGAAAATATGAAATTATATAGGCAACTCGGGATTTTGAGGCTCAAGCTGAAGGAGTTTGAAGTAACTGAAGAAAAACAAACTGGTTTGGATACTTTGGCTAGTCTAGCCACAACTATAATAGATGTAACAGATTCCCCTGCACAATCAGCAAAGGTTCGTAGGTCTGCTCGAATCAGGACTACAGTATCTAAGAAGGTTTGAGTGCTAAAAGAGGATTCAGGACAGTCATTTTTGCAATTTTGAAACTCTTCAAAGATTGATTTTCGGTGGTTTAGGCGAGCCCACCGAGTGCTCATTAACCACCGAAACAGGCGCTTTCGGTGGATAACTTACTCAGAAATCTTCCCAGACAACCACCGAAAGCCTGTGTGTCCAGAATTAAATGAGTTTTTACACAGGTCAGGGATTTTTGATACGAGAAGATTCGGTATCTTTTCCAACGAATGTATAATGAATTATCAGGTCCATCCCAACAATTATTTTTGACAAAGCATGGAGAAAAGTGGTATTTCAAAGGCCTATGGATACTTTCTGTTGAACAGAAAAACATGATATTTTGGTACATCAGCAAACTCGACTTGGTCTCCATTTGAGAATTATCATTTAGCCTTGGAAGGCTGTTCTACACTACATCAACAACCCACAGAGAGATAAATCAGGGATTGACCTCATTTTGAGGAAACATCCCACTTATTTTGCAACAGATTTTGACTAGCTATTTTTAGTTGATTTGATCCATGTTTTTAGGATCAGAGAACTACTTTGTAATGCTTTAAATATTAGAATAGAAGAGGGACCAAAGGTTTGACTTTGGAGACTTGTTCAGACTATGTAACTCAGAACTTCTCATTTCCATATGAAGTAATACAAGCTTCTTTTGCCATAACCTGTTCAGATTTCACCTTCCTGTCTATTCTATATTTGCACTTGGATATTATATTCATGTTGTTATGCTTGTCTAATCCCAGATAACTATCATCTTATCGCTGCATTCATAAGTTTAACTCTGCAAATATTTTTGTGATTATTGTAATCAGCCATTCATATATGTCTATATGTGATTCTGCTGGTATAATAGTTTTTTCTTCATCCATCACGTATTTGTCAACTCTCTGAACATCTGTGGTTGAAATCCTTGTCCATATTGATGTGTTTATGCATGATTTGAGTGAAAATTGATCCAGTCCTCCGACTTGTTCCAAATTCACACTTTTATTTAGAAAATTGCTTCAAAAAGAGTTAGTTACCAGGCATCTCCGACTTACATCCTAGGAGAGTTTCCTAGAGTGATATCAAATTGGCGCCGTTGCCGGGGAGAGGAGATCGAAGCTCAACTTCTCTGGGAGACGACATAGATCTAGTTCTTGATGATAGACAAGAAGTAGACACTATCGGGTTGTACATTTTCTATCTGGCGACTCCATTGAAACGAAGTGGCTTCCAAAAGAGCTCACACCAGGGCAAACCCAGAAGGCCCATTGACGACATCAGTTTCTAATCCAGAAAAGATCATCAGCAAGGGAAAAGCTTTGCAAAGATAGGCTTCCAGATCTGCAAGTGCAATTGATTCAGGTATTCCAATTGATACTCATACTTTCATATCTAAAAAGTCTTTGGTTGAATCCCCTGCTGAATTTCAAAATTCCCAAGAAATAGAAAGTTCATCTCAAGTTTCGAAGGTAGAAGAACCATCTTTTTCTTCTAATATTACTGATTCTGTCCTTGAGATTGACATTTCATCACGGCCAAAAGAACTGAATACTGAATCCTCCAAACAGAAAGAACATTCCTCTTCATCCTCTTTTGATTCATCACCTATCAAACCTTCGAAAGGTGTTTTACACACCTACACAAATCTACCTGTCCTTGAAGAAATTTTCCATGATCTGTCCTCTAAGGGTGAAGAAAATTTATCTTTGTTGCTCAGCCAGTTTTATAAAGCCTCTTATTTTCACCCTACTTCTGAAACCTCTGTTCAGGGTGAAGTAAGACAACCATTCATTTCTAACTCAGGAAATTCATCTCCCCCATCATCTCCTACTATTGTTTCATCTTCTCCTCCATTATCTCCTACAAGTTCCTCGTCTTTATCAACCACCAAGACTGCCATGGCTGCCCCTTTGACAAGGATGGAACAGATCTTGGCAAACAGATATGCCCCACTTGTCTTGCCAAACCCCCTGTCTTCCATGCCAACAGGTGATTACCAGAAATACATGCCAAAGTTTACAGGAGCAGGGGAGTATACAACTGAAGAACAGATTGAAGCATTTTATGCTTATGCAGAAAACATAAATATCTCAGAAGAAGATGTGTGGACCAGAGTTTTTGTGCAGAGTTTGGATGGCCAAGCCAGAAAATGGTTCAAAGAGATGCCAACAAATTCAATCACTGGCATCGAACAATTAGACGAAGTATTTTTGAAGCATTGGGGAGAAAGAAGAGATCTGCTCTACTACATTTCTGAGTTTGGAAATTTGAAGAGAGGAGACGGAGAACCAGTCTCAGACTTTATCAAAAGATTCAATAAAATGTTTGGTAATATCCCGACAGAGATTAAACCAAGCGATGCATCGGCAAAGATCACATTCTCTGCTGCCTTTGATGCAAAGTTTTGTCTGATCCTTAGAGAAAGACGATCAGCCACGCTTGCTTTAATGCAAGATGTTGCTCTCGAAGTTGAGTCTAACATCACAACATCACAGAAGCTTAAAGGAAAAAAATGGGCTGAAAAGAAGAAGTCCACTGTTGAGCCCTCCTCTTCTTCAAATAGTAAGATGGAAAAAATGGCTAAAATGCTGGAGAGTCTTACATCAGAAATGTCGAAATTGAAATTCCAAAATCAACAACCAGCAAAGGCAAAAGAGCCAAATACTTTTGCTCCGAGAAATCCAAATGCTTTTCCCTACAGAAGGAATAATCCACAAGTCCAGATACTTCAAAGAGATAGAAATCCAGTTGATGATCAGAGGGTCAGACCACCTTTTCAAAATGCAGTGTTAGATGAAGAGCAACAGCCACCTCCTGATGAATTTGAAGATGCAGATGAAATAAACTGTTTTGGTGATGAGAATGAGTCTTCATGTCTGACACAGGTAGACTATGAAGAGGTTCTGATGGATAAACAAATTCAGGAAGCAAGTGTGGAAGGAGCTGTCTACCTGACAGACGATCAGAAAGGCTACAACTTAAGATCTAAGAAGGCTGGCCCAAAAACACCCATTGCTACTCCTGTGAAGAATAATGAAGATACTGCTCCTGTGAAGAGTAAAGAGGTTGCTGCCAAGCAACATCCCGTTCTTGAAAAACAGACCCCCTCTCTAGCAAAACAGCAGAAGAAACAAACTCAGCCTCCATCCAAGGAACAGGTCAGCCTCAAAGCTCCTCCAAATGAGGTAAAGGTTTTAGACAAATCATCTTTCTCTTTCAATTTTGAATCAGAAATTCAAAAGGTTAAAATACCAATGCCTTTAACTGAACTCATGAAGAATGCGGCCTTTAAAGCAGCCATCTTAAAATCTCTTGAGCCTAGGACCTCTCGATCAGATGACTTCGTTAACCTACAAGATGACCAGCCTAAAGTGACCATAGGTCTCATGATAGAAGACCGTGACGATTCTTGTCCACCATTTTACATATCACTAAATGTCCATGACAAAATCCTTCACAATTGCTTGCTGGATTCCGGGGCATCACATAACCTTATGCCTAAGACTGTGATGGATGAGCTTGGTCTCGAAGTCACCAAACCATATCAAGACCTTTTCTCTTTTGACTCTAGAAAGGTCAGATGTCTTGGTCTCATTAAAGACATGCCCATTAACCTTGCTCAATTACCAATGAGGAGCATGGTTATGGACGTGGTGGTTGCTGATATTCCACCTATGTTCGGGCTGCTTTTGTCTCGTTCATGGGGAAAAAGACTAGGAGGTACATTGCAGATGGATTTGTCCTATGCTACGATTCCAGTGTTTGGAGGGGAAATGAAAAGACTTTACAGGGAAAACCAGCTTGCTTATATTATTAGTGATGGAAAGAATTCCGTCAATCATCCTATCTATGCTGTAGATACGGATTTTGGGTCATGCATCCTTCAGATTGATGATGGTCAATCAACTCCTATGCAGCTAGTTAAGCCTATTGAACAACAGGCTGAAAGTGGAAACATTGCAGTCTGGACTATGTACTTCGATGGGGCCAGCACTAAAGATTCAGCAGGTGCTGGAGTAGTCCTGATCTCTCCTTCAAAGGAGACCATATCTTTGTCTTTCAAGCTCGACTTCAGAACCACTAACAACATAGCAGAGTACGAGGCTCTGCTGCTGGGATTAAATTCAGCCAAAGAGATGGGGATAAAAGGTTTGAAAGTGTTGGGAGATTCAGACCTCATCGTACAGCAGGTAAACAACACATTTCAAGCTAAGCATGTCAGATTAAAAGCCTACAGAGACGAGGTATGGAAGCTGCGTGATTTTTTTTCTGTTTTTGAAATCTCATACATACCAAGGGATATGAATCAGCTCGCTGATTCTCTTGCTGTTTCAGCCATCATATTCATTCCTCCCATGCCCCCTAAGCTCAGCTATGAGATTCAAGTAAAATATCGACCCTCCTTACCTAATAATGTCAAATATTGGAAAGTCTTTGAGGATGATGATGAACTCAACAGATTTCTCCAAGTGGTCGATGAGTTTTCTGATTTGCACATTGATCAGCAGAATCTTAATGAAGAAGAGTCACAGGAACCTGAGCTAAAGAAGAAG
>ML842671.1:17825-39241 GCA_009831015.1 Picea engelmannii
TATTGGAAAGTCTTTGAGGATGATGATGAACTCAACAGATTTCTCCAAGTGGTCGATGAGTTTTCTGATTTGCACATTGATCAGCAGAATCTTAATGAAGAAGAGTCACAGGAACCTGAGCTAAAGAAGAAGTTGGGCAAGCACGACATTGTACAGTTACCAAACAATTATATACCTCGAGGTTTGGTACCTCTGGAAAGGCTGTTTGATCAGAATGATGTCCCGTACCAGCCAGACAAGAAGGAAAAAGATCCAGCTGTTCAAGAGCATAACATAGGAGGTAAAAGTCAGCCTAAGTTTATTAATTTGTCTTCTGAATTGACTGCTGATGAAAGGTCAAATTACTGTAGCATTTTGGAGGAATTTTCCGATGTGTTTTCTTGGAAATATAGTGATTTAAAAACTTATGATCCCGATGTTATTCAACATAAGATACCTCTTGAAAAAGACACTATTCCTTTCAAGCAAAAACTCAGGCCTATCAGTCCCCTTCTGCTGCCAGTGATTGAGAGAGAAATTAAAAAACTCCTAGATGCCAAGATCATAGTTCCCTTGAGATATTCCAAATGGATTGCCAATCTGGTGATCGTAAGAAAGAAGAATGGTGAGGTCAGATTGTGGGTAGATTTCAGAAACTTGAACAAATGCTCTAAAAAGGACAACTATCCTCTTCCTAATATGGAACACTTGTTACAGAGGATTTCAGGGGCAAAGGTCATGTCCTTGCTTGATGGCTTTTCCGGTTACAATCAGGTTGCTTTCCATCCGAATGATCAGGAGAAGACTGCGTTTACCACTCCTTGGGGGACCTTTATGTACTCCAAGATGCCCTTTGGATTAATGAACGCCGGGGACACATTCCAACGGGCCATGGATATAACATTTGTGGGAGAAAAGGACAAATTTTTCCTCATATACCTTGATGATATTACAGTGTATTCCAACAACCATGAGGAGCATCTGAAACATATGAAAAAAGTATTCTTAAAGTGCAGACAGTTTGGGATTCCACTAAATCCCAAGAAATCCCAGTTTTCTCTGAGAAAGGGTAAGCTCTTGGGTCACATCGTCTCAGTCGAAGGTGTAATGATCAATCCAACACTAGTTGAGGCAATCCAAAAGCTGTCCTTGCCAAGGTCAAAGAAGGACATTCAGTCATTGCTCGGTAAGATTAATTTCGTCAGAAGGTTTGTGCCCAACTTTTCTGAATTAGTCAAACATATAACTTGCATGCTGAAAAAAGGAGATGAAGTAAAATGGACAGATAGTGCGAGAAACTCTTTTCAGGATATCAAGCAAGCGATCATCGAGTCTCCGATTCTGATCAGCCCAGATTACAACAAGACTTTCTATGTCTTTTCCTTTGCTTCCTATGACACGATGGCAACAGTCCTACTTCAGAAAGACGAGGAAAATTTTGATCATCCCGTGGCCTTCTTCAGCAAGACACTCAGGGATGCTGAGCTAAGGTATGACCCTATCGAGAAACAAGATTATGCTCTTATTAAAGCCTTAAAATCATTTAGGATTTATATCCTTCATTCAAAGGTCATCGCATATGTTCCTTCGTCTTCTATAAAAGATGTCTTGACTCAGCCGGATATCGACGGGAAAAGGGAGAGATGGATTGCAAAGATGATAGAATTCAATATCGAAGTAAAGCCCACCAAGCTGGTAAAAGGCCAAGGCCTTGCTAAGCTGTTAGCAGAGGAAAATCATAAGTTGCTGGATATTAATTTCATAGCAAAAATTTCAGAAAATTCGCAGACAGATTTGGCAACGGAAGGGCAGCATGACAGTCAGCAAGTGGCCGAGCACTTGTCCTCCTGTGAATGGTATTCTAGCATCATACACTTTCTGCAAAAACTTGAAGTTCCTCCTGAACTCAGTTTGACTCAAGTTCGAGCTCTCAAGCTCAGAGCTATCAAATTTTGTATTTGTAACAACCTGTTATATTGGAGGGATCCTGCTGGTCTGCTTCTCAGGTGTTTAGATAAAGAAGAGTCTCTCAAAGTGACACATCAGTTTCATTTAGCCGTCTGTGGTGGTCATCATTATTGGAAGACTACTACCCATAAGATCTTGAGGGCCGGATATTATTGGCCTTTTCTCTTTGCTGATGTGTGTGCATTCGTCAAATATTGTGATAAATGCCAAAGATTTACTGGTAAGAAACAACTCAAATCTTTACCCCTGAGGCCTATTGTGGTAAATGGCCCTTTCCAACAATGGGGTTTGGATTTTATCGGTGAAATAAATCCTGCATCCAGTGGCCAACACAAGTGGATTTTGGTAGCCACCGATTACTTCACAAAGTGGATAGAGGCGATCCCTACCCGGAATGCTACACATCAGGTGGTCATAAAATTCCTCTATGAAAATATTTTGAGCAGATTTGGATGTCCCAAGAGGCTGGTGGCATATAATGCAGTAGTGTTTAAATCAGAAGCATTGGTAGACATGTGTGAGTCCATGGGCATCCAGATGGTACACTCGACTCCATACTATCCTAAAGGTAATGGCTTAGCTGAATCATCAAATAAGAGCTTGATAAAAATCATAAGAAAACTGTTAGAAGAAAATAAAAAGAATTGGGATTCCAAATTGAAATTTGCTCTATGGGCAGACAGAGTAACCATTAAAAAATCTATAGGAACTTCTCCTTTCAAGATGGTTTATGGGACTGATGCGATCTTTCCTGTCCAGTTAGTGTTTCCTGTGGCTAAGTTCTTTCAGGAAGAGCAGACCGAGCAAAATGACATGGTAAGAAGGATGCTGGATTTGGTCGAATTGCAACAAGCTCGGGAACAGCTAGTGGACAAATCAGAAGCACATCAGATGCAGATCAAAAAGATGTTTGAAAGAAAGGCCAAGGTGGACAGTTTTCAGATCGGTGACTAGGTTTTGAAGTGGGATGCTCTTCGACAGGAAAAAGGCAAGAATGGCAAGTTTGATTCCTTGTGGACAGGCCCTTTTATGATCACTCAGGTGCAAAACAATAACACTTTCATTCTGCAGAATCTGGAGGGTGAGGAAGTGTTCAGCGGCCCGGTAAACGGGAGGTTTCTAAAACTTTATTTCATCTAAGGCTGCAAAGCCTAGACATTGTAAATAGTATTATTTTTATTTTTTAATAACCCCATGCCGAATGGAACACTAGCAGATAGTTTAGTTTTTAGGTTCTTTTCCAGGAAAGGCATTGATTCTGTGGTTCTTGAAACCTCACAGGGAGGTGTTCATCCCCAATAGGAGCCAGTGTTAACTCCTCAAATAAATCAGTAGATTTGTTTTGATTTTTAGATGATAGGTTGGTTCCTAAATTTGATTTCTAAATTTCTATCAATAGGTTAGAGAGTCTGTTTTTCCAAAATAATCTCAAAAGTCATGTTGATTTTGGTTCGGTCAAGAAGAAAGCAAAATATCAGGTTTCGGTGGTTTAGGCGAGCCCACCGTGTGCTCATTAACCACCGAAAGTGTTCATTTTCAACAGAAAAGGGGGTCGAGGCAGAAGGCATGCAACCACCGAAAATGTTTGAACGGGCAGAAAGAAAGCTCGTGCTTTCACACGAGCCAGATGTCAAAAATCGTTGCAATCATAAGGAATACAACCACTGAAAGCTCACATTGTGGGGGATGATGTTCATTCGTGGTGTTCATCCGAAAGGTTTGAAGCACCTGCGTATTATCCATTGCATTAATCATTTTCAAATCTACGCAGAGCGGTGATCACCAGATACGATTGCATGGAGCTTCCCTCCTTTTCAGTGGCAGATACATCAATCATCATTACCAGGTTATTCTTTCATTTCAAAACTCATTGTGTTATAATGAAGCCCGAGGATCGCTGAAGATAACTACAAACACGCGATTTTATCAGCAAATCGTGTTTTCAAAATCCTGATCCCGCTTTCTCGGACGATTGGCAAGGTGTCTCCGAGTTCAACCAGTATCTTGAGTCAAGGAAATATGATTGGGTCATCATGTAAGACTGGAAGCCATTTTCTTTCAAAGTTTCATAAATACAATTGCTCCCAAAAATGTGAATTTTCGGCTTTCCCCAGTTAGACTGTTATTCGAATGTGGGTCAGTATTTTAGTGAATTTATCAATCCTATGCTCTGTCAAACGATTTCACCATTTGTTCATAATTGATATCGACTGTATCCCTAGTTCCCAGAACCATGGTTTCCCCAAACACCTTGTTTCACAGTTTCAGACACAGTTAACATTGAGCCATGTCAAAAGTAAGTCCTTCTTTGAGATCCGAAGTAGATGGCATGTTGTATTTTGAAGATCATCCAGCAGTTGCAGAATGTTTTAAACAGGTCGAAGTTTTCACATACTGTGAAAAATTGACAACCTTTCACCAACAAGTTGCTGAAGCATTTTCCCTCTCATACGATGGAAGGATTGCTAGAATAGGCAGGGAGGAGTTCATTATAGATGAAGCATCTATTGCCGAATACACAGGGCTGTCCAGAACAGGGAATTGCTAGTTTAAAACCTCTTCACCCTCAGATGTTGAATTCAGATCATACTTGTTGCCAGTATATAAAACTTTGACTTGGAAGAAGGATATTCCTATGTCCTATCTTGAACCGAAGTGGCAGACCCTTCTGAAGGAAATTTTGGTATTCATCACCTATGAAGGGCGCTATAACAGAGTGATGTACTACCATTTTAAATTGTTGAACCACTTCACAGGTAGAGAACACTTAAACATACCTTATTTCTTTCATAGAACCCTGATTAAGATGGAAAAACAGGTAAAAACTCAGCCTACTAAAGTTATAAGCAGAATATCACATCAGGGGTTGATTACCCTCCTTGTCAAAGAAGCTCTTCAGAGGAAGCAAATAGAATGGAGTTTCTTCTTGTTCTGGAATGAGTTTCAGATAGAAAGACCTCCAGAGATAAAAGAAAAGAAGTCTAGAAGCAGGAATGATCCTACTCCCAAGAGTATTCACAAAAGGAGGAAAGGAATTTCGATGCCCAGGGATTCTATAAAAACATCACCCAGCCAGCAGGGAGGAATCAAAAGGAAATTAAAGTTTGAGCACAGAAACCCTGTCACAGGGAAAAACCCTCTCAATTTACCTTATAGTGACTCTGATTCAGAGCAGGGGGTGGAAAAAGCACAAGACAACTTGCAGATCAAGTAGGATGCAAAACCAAAGATAAATATACCTCCATTAAAGCCTTCAGAAACACACAGGAAATCAGAAGCAGGAGCTTCTTCAAGCAGGCCTAAGAAAGGTAAGACAAAGAAAATCAACATGCTGCTAAGAGAGATCTATGAGATGGAGGTCCTGGAGAGGGTAATTAAAAGATCAAACACAGACCTCACAGAGAGAAATGCTGAGTTATTCAAAGAGAATCAAACTCTCAAGGAAAAACATAATGAAATCAAAGGTAGAAATAGAGAGTTGATTAGAGAAAATATGAAATTATATAGGTAACTCAGGATTTTGAGGCTCAAGCTGAAGGAGTTTGAAGTAACTGAAGAAAAACAAACTGGTTTGGATACTTTGGCTAGTCTAGCCACAACTATAATAGATGTAACAGATTCCCCTACACAGTCAGCAAAGGTTCGTAGGTCTGCTCGAATTAGGACTACAGTATCTAAGAAGGTTTGAGTGCTAAAAGAGGATTCAGGATAGTCATTTTTGCAATTTTGAAACTCTTCAAAGATTGATTTTCGGTGGTTTAGGCGAGCCCACCGAGTGCTCATTAACCACCGAAACAAGCGCTTTCGGTGGATAACTTACTCAGAAATCTTCCCAGACAACCACCGAAAGCCTGTGTGTCCAGAATTAAATGAGTTTTTACACAGGTAAGGGATTTTTGATACGAGAAGATTCAGGATCTTTTCCAACGAATGTATAATGAATTATCAGGTCCATCCCAACAGTTATTTTTGACAAAGCATGGAGAAAAGTGGTATTTCAAAGGTCTATGGATACTTTCTGTTGAACAGAAAAACAAGATATTTTGCTACATCAGCAAACTCGACTTGGTCTCCATTTGAGAATTATCATTTAGCCTTGGAAGGATGTTCTACACTACATCAACAACCCACAGAGAGAGAAATCAGGGATTGACCTCATTTTGAGGAAACATCCCACTTATTTTGCAACAGATTTTGACTAGCTATTTTTAGTTGATTTGATCCATGTTTTTAGGATCAAAGAACTACTTTGTAATGCTTTAAATATTAGAATAGAAGAGGGACCAAAGGTTTGGCTTTGGAGACTTGTTCAGACTATGTAACTCAGAACTTCTCATTTCCATATGAAGTAATACAAGCTTCTTTTGCCATAACCTGTTCAGATTTCACCTTCCTGTCTATTCTATATTTGCACTTGGATATTATATTCATGTTTTTATGCTTGTCTAATGCCAAATAACTGTCATCTTATCGCTGCATTCATAAGTTTAACTCTGCAAATATTTTTGTGATTATTGTAATCAGCCATTCATATATGTCTATATGTGATTCTGCTGGTATAATAGTTTTTTCTTCATCCATCACTTATTTGTCAACTCTCTGAACATCTGTGGTTGAAAGCCTTGTCCATCTTGATGTGTTTATGCATGATTTGAGTGAAAATTGATCCAGTCCTCCGACTTGTTCCAAATTCACACTTTTATTTAGAAAATTGCTTCAAAAAGAGTTAGTTACCAGGCATCTCCGACTTACAGCCTAGGAGAGTTTCCTGGAGTGATAACACAATGCAAGATATCCAGGTGGTAGTGTTGGAGTGACACTGGGTGTTCACGGTGTGTTGATGGGAGTGAGACTAACCGTGGTAAACCTGGTGTGAACACTCGTAGTATCTGTGTGATGGGCCATTTTGATAGGGACGATCAAGACGTGGTTAGATCATGGGGCATCTATACCAAGAAAGTGATATGCAGTAGTAAACGGTACTGTCTCTGGACTAGAGATTTCAGAAATCACAGGTGGGGTGATTTCGGAAATCACAGGTGAGCCTGGACCAAAAAGGTCCCATCTAAAAACACCCGTAGACCAAAGAAGATCTTGGTCTTTGATGCCTGGAAAAGGTCGAACCGGTGATCCAAAAGACGTAACAACTAAGTCTCCAGAAGAATTCAGTTGCATAAACGGTTACTCAAAATCATGGTGAAGTCGAAAGTCCTCTCGAGTATTGGTGATTCAGAAATGTTCGAGAGAGTTAGTTCGTTCCACTTGTGGCGTGGTGACATCTGGGACTTCACTGCGCTGAGGAGAGCCCTCAGGTGAACTTGTAGGAATGGGTTGAGAACCTTCCATATGCTCTGGAGATAAACCTTGCATTCTACGTGAACGACGTGGAGGAGCTATTATGAACGAGTGAAAAACTTATGAAGAAAATCGTATAGTTAACTTTGGTAAACAACAACACCCGCTAGTAAACAAAATCTAGGAAACAATACCAAGCAAACAGGACCTTCTAATTCCGAAGCCACTAGTTGGTGATGAAATCCAACGTCGCAACAACGAGACGAGAAGGGTCTGGGCTAGAGTGGAAAATTTACGCTGATGACCTGCTTAACGGACTTACACCGTGGTGCAAGCTCGCACACATAATGGTGGGTATACTCTCCAAGGAGCCCGAGTGAGTTTGGCCAATGTCGATTCTAGGAACCGTGAAGAATTTCCCCCTTCACAGTCACCTTGTGTAAGACCCTAGAAAGATAGGTTGCTAAGGCTACCACCAACAACAATAAATCCTGGGGGGATAGTCGACAGTCCGATCCACACGCAAGGGCAGGGTATCTAGCCCGAAATCAACTCAAAAGGATTCCAATCATCATTGTGGGTATACCTCCGAGTGACCCCCGTAATACGTGCAATCTCTACACCTATATCAACAAAGCAGGGTGAGTAACTCTGTCAATATCAATGCGACCTCATGTTTGACCCTTGTGTGAGAAGGGCTTCCCAGGACAAGATGTTGTAAATGGAATTTGACACTTCTTAACACAAGATGCTATTGTGTGTTTTGTGCTTTAGAGAGTGTATCTCTCTACCTATTCCAAAGCGCTAGCCTAGCTAAATTTTGGTGTAATAGAGCCCTAGAAAAGAGTTACTAGTTAAATTTTACGATTGCGCAATGTTATTAGGGGCTGTTGTTACTCAAATTAAGCGGAGATGAAACTGATGTTGTATAAGACTTTGACCCAATGATGCATGGATAAGAATGAAATATAGAAATTTTCATTCAATGAATCCTATGTACGGGAGGGAAAGAGAATTTTTCCAAATCAAACTTGAACTACAAGACACAATTTCCTTTAAAATACAATTGCAACAAATCACGCAAAAAATAACAATTCTCTATTGTTTCTTTTTCAATAACTTCAACAATTGATTTTCAATACTTTCGAAAACGAAAATGATTTTGAAAGAAAAACGTTGTTCACTTTTCAAAAAGGACCTACACCATGATGGTGAGAATGAATAAAACCAAAAGCTAATGAATCAAGCAATAGATAAAAACCCAAACCAATCTTTCAATGGAAACAAAAATAACAAGTAGACCAAACTAGCCTTTTCAATTGCATGAGAAAAATGATCTTTCAAATAATGAGCAAGTGATAAAGACAAAGAAGCTCAAATTTCAACCAATCCCTGGTTCTTAACCAAACAAGCACACTCAGATTCCAAAATCAGAGAGTATATCTTTGTCGAGAAAAGTCAAGAAACGAAAGTCAAGAAAAAAGTGACAGGAAGAAACTTGATTTCCTAAGACTGTTCGTGTACAAAAACAAAGACAAGAAAACATCAACCAATGGTCCAAGAAGCTCTTGTTAGGCACCTATTCTGATCTGGGCAGTTGATCTTGCAAAAGTCTTAAAGCCAAAATTTTGAAAAAGAGAGTTCGCAGGCTGAGAGTATTACACAGTGCGAGAATGGGTGATTCTCGTATGTGAACTTCGAGCAGAGTGCGAGAACCTCGCACTGAACCTAAAAGCAGGGTGCGAACTCAGTATATTCTCGTAGGCCACTATGGAGTGCAGTGTGAGAATGTCTGAAACCAATAAAAATTTTGGAAAAAGACACAAAATTTGAAGAGGCCTATGGACCCAGAGGGTCTATCAGGGTATCCCGAAGACTCAGAGATTGATATGAATGGAGAAAGGTAAGGCAAGAACAAATGGCCAAGGAAAAATACCAAAAACCACAAAGAAAACAGGTTATAACCCCAATTGAGTTGCCAATTTTGTTATTGGACTAATCGATAGGTGCAGACACTAACAGATCTCCTTAGATCCACCTGGATCTAGAACAAAATAGGACATGACATGAATCTTTCCCTAAGTTTTGACCATTGAATTAGCTAGTAGGAATGAACAAGTAACATACCTTTTTATCGCTTCCTAGGGTCTCTGTTGCTCCCACTTCGCTCCGGTGCTCTCGTGAGGTCAAGACCAAGACACCAAAGACCAACCAAGGTGAAGATAGCAAAATATATTCAACTGTCAACTTATGTGTATGATCAAGGAATTACACAATAAAGTGAGAATGACTTTATGGGAAAAGGACATGCCATTGTATCATATTAATTGAAAGTAGAAGATTACAACCTGATCGCCTTGATGTTGCAAGCTCCCTTTAGGTGGCTCTTGGCTCCAACACACACACTTGCTCAATCCTTGTATGAAGAAGATCAAATCCTCTTGGTAGACTTGCTAGAGTCTCCAAGCTCCTGTTCAAGCTAATTCCTTCACATAATTCTTTCACCAATTATCCAATGAATCTTGCTTAACCTTTTCCATGAGAATTCCATCAATATATAGGAGAGAATGAGATGGTTACTTGGATAAGAATGATCCCACAATATCAGGGAAACCAGTAAAAGGATAACCATTCGAATGCCAACCCATTCTTCTAGAAGATTCCCTTCTAGAACCATCGAGAATTCATCTTTTTCCAAGCCTTAGAACGAGTTCGCACACTAGCTATATAGCACAATGCGAGATGTTCGCACCCTAGCTTAAGGCAGCCTGCGAGAATGGGTCATTCTCGCACCCTAGTATATTGGAAACATGCGAACTCTCTTCAAAAGTAAGTTTTATGGGAATAGATGAATGTCACTTTTCTCAGGAGAAAGTTCTTATGAGGAGCCTGAGTACACCATCATCAATACACCATCATGATGACCAAAATCATGGGTAACAACCTTGCACATTGGTTTATATAGAATATTGTTGGGATAGAGTTAATTTCTGCAGTCATTTCCATCTGTTGCGGTTCACCCTAGCCATAGAGAGATTTTCCTTGTAACATAATTGGCGACCATACCGGGGATTGAATTTTCTTTCTTAGGGTTTGAAGTACTTTTCTCCTTAGATTGCTCTCATTTCTATTTTGGTTCTTTTCGTATAATTGCTTGACATATCCCGTTCACTCTGGGTATGTGTTTTTAGCCTTCCTCCCTTGCCTAGCCTTGTTTTAAAGCATATACGTGCATGTTGCCTTGACAGTCGCGTATACACATGGGCTGTCTCACTGCAAGCTACGTATATACGCTCTGTTTGCCTAAACAATCTTGTACATTAGTTTGCCTTGCTCTTTGGCCTGGTCTGGTGTTTGCTGGGTGGGATTTGATGTTTCCTGAGTCTTCTTAGGGCTCTGTAGTGCCTGTTGAGTGCTTGTGGGATGGCAGGAAACCCTCTTTTGGTTGACTTTATGGGCAAAGTCTTTCTCACCATCTTTTCATTTTTTATTTTTCTTGTACATCGGGCTGGGTGTTTTGCTACTTGATATCCTACTTGAGTTATCTCTTTTTATACATAGTAGGGTTATATATCAAGTTACTTTTCAGTCCATGCATTTTCAGTTTTGTTATATTGAAAATAAAAAAAAAATAGGCATTTTGCATTGCTTGGCATTTTTGTCTTTTGAGTCTTTATCATTAGCTTAGTGTATATAGTGAAACATTGCATTTTTACTTCTGAATTACAGAGTTGAATTTGGAAATTGCATTGGTTTTTAGAAGCATATCAGTGATTGAAAGTTAAATTTAGGAATTTGCATTATTTTCATATTTACTTTTCTTGCAGAGTCATAACACCACAAGTTTCACTACCATACCTTTTTGAGTAATCATGACCATTAAAATAAATTCTATAATTTAAAATTAACTAGTCACAATTTTATTTTTCTAGGGTGCACAAACTAGCCTAGGATTTAGTGCCTTGGAATAGGATTTTGTGAGTAAACTTCTACAAGGAAATTAAATCAACATATGTGTCCGAGTCAGGGAGTGGAAAAATACATTGTATAATTGGTAAGATCAGGAGGCTCCGCTCACACCGGAGTTAATCACAAGGTCGTGTGAAGATGGTTGAAGGGATATCCCCTCGATACCTTCCTAGCGTCATAGATAAATCTGGGGATCTTGTTAGTTCCCTTAACTTCATGAGAGGCAGTGCTTTCAAGGTTTCGGGCTTTTCTACCCTACCCATACGGTGGAGATGACTTACGACTACTCACCTATGCATTAGTTATACGATGGTTTATTAGTTGTTTGAATTAGGTGTCTCATAGGTTACTTGCAGGGGTTATTCTGTAGGTACCCTAGGTCAGATAAGGGTTGGACAACACACAACCTTTATGGAGGATTACCTCTCCGAGTGGATCTGACTGACTAGTTGTTAATCCAACGAGGGCCCTTATAACTGATTCTGTTACCTCTGATCTTTAGTAGGGAGTCTCAGGCCCCTCTTGGGTGAGACATACCTTCTTTAGGGAGGGAGGCCACTCTCAGCCACTTTACCCCGTTTGTGTGCATATTGGCCATTTGATTTTTTAGTGTTCTTTTTGACTACTAGTCGGCCTTAGGAGTTTATACTGAGTATTCATTATCATGGATAGTGGAGTTCCTTTTGCTCCATCATTTACTTCTACCCCCCCCATGATGTTCACTCATTTCATGGGAACAAATCCTTCTGCTTTTCACAATGGTGTGCAATATTATGATACTCAGTCAATGCCTTGGGTCTCTAATAATTTTTGTCATGGTATTCCAGACTTGTCTTCACACTTTCCATCCTCTGTCTTGCCTCCTTATGCGAATCCAAGTTTTGGGTCTGGGGGCATGATGCCTCCTTATTATCCCTCTCCGTTTGGTGGGAGTTATATCCCTAAAACAACGCTTACGGTAGGAGGTTGGAATCTTCCTTCCTACGAATCTACTTTGCGAGAAGCAAGTTCCCAAATAGGAAATAATTATACTTATTACACTCCATCCACTTATCCTTCTTCCACTATGTTGGTTCCTACAAACAATTTTCCCATGGAGAACCTCCGTCTGTCCTCTGGTGTTTCATCCAAGGGAAGTTATTTTTATAGTATGTTAAACCCCCTTCACGAAGTTCCTTCGTCTAGGGGCAACATGTATCCTCAATCGAATAATCCTTATCATGCTTTTGTCTCTTCACAGACATCTACTTCAGTGTCGATTCCCTTACAACCCTTTATGAATCAATATGGAGGAGAGTACTATCCTACCGGACAAGGACAAGGTGTAAACCAGTACCCTTCCTGGCTTGCAATTTATCAAAACCAATCTTTCCTTGGACCTTGGTCTCAAATGCCACAACCCACCGCCACCATAAGTCCAGTCACTGTAGGTCATACTCGAATTTTTTCACCAACCTATGCTAGTCATGTTGGATATTGGTTGACGACCTCTGCAAGTCATGTTGAAGACCAACAACCAGTCACTGCAAGTCACATTGGGGGAACAAGTCTCATCACTACTAGTCACACTACACATACATCACCAACCTCTACTAGTCATGTTGGGTATTCATTACCAACCTCTGCAAGTCATGTTGGAGATTTGTCACTAGCCACTGCAAGTCATGTTGGGGGCATTCGTACGATTGAGAAGCCTATATGTGTTAGATGTAAGGCCAGATTCCTTTGCAGGACTTACAAAGGAAGCCACCTTACTCGTTTGTGTCCTGCTACTGCTAGGATACCTGAAGCATGGTTCTCACTTGAGGGGCCTTCAGGTTCTGATTCGTCCATGGTTTCCCCACACTTTGTTCCTTCTTTGGTTGATACAATAGTCATTCTGATGCAATCTTCGGCTGACACCCCTCTTCATTTAGGGGTTGATGCATCTCTTGAACTTGTTGTCTCACATCCTATTCAACCAATGGTACTGTCGATGCAATATTCGACTGACACCTCTCCTATGTTCGGGGGTGATGCATCTCTTGATATTGTTGTCTCACATCCTGTTCAACCAGTGGTCATCTCAATGCAATATTCGACCGACACCTCTCCCATGTTCGAGGGTGATGCATCTCTTGACCTTTGTTGTCTCGCATCCTATTCATCCAGTGGTCATGTTGATGAAATCTTCGACTGAAACCTCTCCTATGTTCGGGGGTGATGCATCTCTTGACCTTGTTGTCTCGCATCCTATCCAACCAGTGTTCATGTCGATGCAATCTTCGACTGACATCACTCCTATTTTTGGGGGTGATGCATCTCTTGACCTTGTTTTATCGCATCCTATTTAACCAATAGTTGAAGAAGTGGTTGTGCCGATGCAATCTTCAGTCGACCCCACTCTTCTCTTGGAGAGTGACAAGTCTAAGGGAGTGGTTGCGACGATGCAATTTTCACTCGATCCCGCTCTTCTGGTTCTAGTTCTATACCTTCTATGCCATGTCCTTAGCATTTCTAGTGCTATACCTTCTACCCAAGGGAACATTCCACTCTCTTCGAGTATGCTTCCTCCAAGTCCTAAGGTGGTTTCCTTCGATTAGAATGATATTGTAGAGCCTCAAATTCCTTCTTCTACACCCTTCCATATAAGGGGCATTCTTCGATATATTGTAGATAAGGTAACCTCTGCAAGTATTTTATCCTCCTCGACTTGGAAAGCTTCAGGTTTCCCCAAGCTTGTGTCAGCTCTTAGTAAGTTGTTGACCTTTCACAGAAGTCCTGCATGGGAGCCTTGGACTCCCCCATGACTTGCCGCCTAGAATCTCCCAAACGAGTCCGAGTTAAGCTCTTTTCTGAATCGTTCAAAAAGAAAAAATATTGCTGAGTGATTTGTCCCTTTCACACTCGTTAAATTGGACTTGAAAGATCATGATTCTTAGTTCAACTCTTTTTCGACTCATTTTAAAAAATCAAAAAGATTTCCGAGTGAACTTGTCTCTTTCACACCCGTAAATTGGTTTTGAAAATACGTCTATTTGGCACACATTTATCCATTTTTCACACCAAGTAGACTAAAATACATAAAAAGGACATTTTTTGGCGTTAAGTTGTGATTGCATCTCATGCCCTTGCTTGCAGTATTAAGCATATATCCAGTTCTTACTTTGCGTTATAAACCGTTTTCCTCAGTAGTTTTGCATCCTCAACCAAGTAGAGCCTTGTTTATATCCTTCGCAATTTGACACCCTATACCTAGGAGAGAACATTCCCTCGAGTTTCCATCTCCCACATGCACTTCCATGCATTGAGAATAGGTATGTTCCACTGCTGGAACTAGTTTTTCTTACTTGCAACACTCGTTTCCTCCTCTGTATCATAGCATTCATTTGTCTATGAAAAAAACAAAAAAGAGGGGTGATAAAGGAATATTATCTTGTATCAACAACAATAGTGTCGCCTTTGAATAGAGCACAAAATTATTTGAGTCCATTCATCATCATAATTTTGGGATTAGCATGGCCTTAGGAAGCTGGTCTCATTATAGAGTCTTCTCTACCAACTGGTTACTCTTCTAGTCCCTATAAATAATTTTATTGATGCTTCCTGCATCTCATGGTTTTATCATCAGGTCTATGTTGCCGGAGTCCTCCACATGTATCATGCTCTTGTTCAAAGGAAGTCTATCAAACGGTGTCAGCCACTCCTTAGAACTCTTGAATTTGCATGTCGGCCATACCCTTAGTTTGTCTCATAATCACATGATACTGTAGTCCTATCATGCACCCTTGCCCTACTTTCCTCATTGGTAGGTAACCTTGAACTCAACAGTCGACATTTCATCATCGTTCATTTAATGGATGGTTTCCCTTGTGTTCGACGACAAGACATCTATTCAAACATTGATATTCATGAAGTGTCTTGGATTCCATTAGCCTTATTGGTGGTTTCCTCACCTTTGTCAGCTGTTTTCTTCATTGGCTACTATTCAGAGGGTATTTTTTGTGTACTTCTTGCACTTGGCACACACGAAACACGCACAGGTTCATTGGTTCATGAGCATGTTCTTCTTCTGATTTCCACCAAATCATGAATCTCCTGCTTTGTACCTCATGCTAATTGATGAGAGATGCCTTAATGTTCTCCTTTCAACGAGTCTCTTTCCATCGACTTCAGCCCATTTATTCTGGAAATGAGACCTAGATTCTTATGAGTACCTTGAGGCTTGCAGTCATCAGGGGCAGGCTCTTTTTCCATTGATAGTTGGGAATACATCAATGTATCCTGATCAATTGATTCATCAGGTGTTCGACACCGACTCCTTTATTCACACTTGTAAGCATGTACTCGATGCCTTGATACCTAATTTAATTATCGATAGGCTATATCACGTTTGTTAACGGTATACCTCAATGACTGGTAATCAAACGATGTCTCATTGTGTTCGATCTCAACTCCTTTATTCACATGATGTAGACTTTCACCTTTGGCAGATTGTGTAGAAGACTTGAAGACATCACTATGTGGCCGCAACTTTCCTGAGCTGTTGCTTCCTTTTCATTGGACCAATACCTATATGACTTTAGTGATCATGGGAGATCAAGTTGTACTACATGGTATACAAATATCTTCATATTGGTTTTTGAGACTAGTTCTACTGGGCCTTGTTCATGACTATGACAACTATTGACATGTAACCGCATTTTTATTTTCCTATTCATGGCCACATACACTTGTTTGGTATATTTTCACATGGATCTGCAGTGTAATTTTTGGCAGCCATGTATGCAAAGTCAGTGCAAAATGTAATGAGAAACTAAGTTCATCCAGCTAGCTCCCTACCACTCCACTTCTGGGTTATTTATAATGTATTTCGGCCATTGTAGATACTCCTCTAACCTCACACATTAGGGGGCATCTGTTAGATAAATATTTGCCTCACCCTATGAAATATTGCAGAGAGGGCCTTATTCCATTTCCCTATGCAGACTTATCTTCCCTGTTGATAAAATCCAGAGAAAAAAATACAAATTTTTCCACTTGTACACAGCTTGCACACTATACAACAAGCGTATACGCAAGCTGCTCCACCACAACCCGCATACATCACGATTTGTGCCAGAAAATAAAAATTAAATGTTGGGTTTCAATTTCACGATAGGAGATCTCTGATCCTTGGCCTTCCATATAATGGAAACGTTCCAACTCGGCCCTTCAATTCCATTTTGAAGGCTATAAGTGGGCCAATTCTGAGCTATGGAAAAGGAGAAAGAATTCAACTTTGAGAGAAAAGTTATTCTTGAGAAATTATTTACTTCATATCGAGTCTACATCCCTTTGTCTTTTAAGTCTGAACACAATGTTCAACCCCCAATATCTTCCCTTATTGATGGATAACCTCATTGTCTCCCTTCTATGATCTTTCCTTTGGTGGAGGATTGAAGTGGTGGATGCCGAGCTGGAAGGAACTTAGTTTCTCAGTTTCAAACTATGCCGACACAGAAGTCTGTAGTATTTTCACTTCTGCTGATCGTTTGTTAGTAAAAATACTCTCTTCCTGTCTAATTGATGTCTTGAAAATATATGAATTATTATCCATGGGCGTATTTGTCATGTATATTGATGGATTATGCTATCTAATGTGCTAACCTTTTATATTGACACCATATTCTTGTTTTTTCTTGTTTGTTGAGAACTTGTTGCAGGTATATATAACTTTGGGTCAAAGTGCTGAATGATGGACATCATCAAACATCTGGATGAGGTAGGCCTCTTTCTTATCTCCCTTGCACATTGGTTTATATAACATATTCTTGGGATAGAGTTGATTTCTGCAGTCATTTCCATCTATTGTGGTTCACCCTATCCATAGAGATATTTTCCTCGTAACACACCTTCTTGCGAGTGATGTCGAAAGGGACAGTATCTTGGGGTTTTGTTGGTGAATTAATTTTGAACCATGGGTCTACACACTGCATGCCAAAAAATCATTCCATTGTCGGGATTGAGATATGCGAGGTGAATGTGGAGGCCGAATAAGGAAGATATTAGACAATGGTTGGAGACAAAGGAGCCCGAGTTTTCCATAGATCATAATAAGAACCCACAGATCAATTCATAGCAATGTTTACATAGGTATGCATTCATAGATTTGCTTGAGATTTTATTTTTTGATTTCCTGAATGTCTTCATTGAGTGGTTACAAAGGTTATATGAAAAGAATGGAACATTCCGTACTGTTATTCCAAGGAATTGGAACATTGAGTTGATTCAACAAGTTAATACTATAAGTAATCAGATCTCACGCACAATTCATTTTTGGCTGAATAGTATATTGGGGGGTTATATCACTGAGTTTGCTATAGATTGTACCCAATCATATTGTGCCGTTGAAAGATATTTCTTTAAAGGTCTACGAAGAATATACTTGAAATCATTGTCTACTTGGATCAAGATGTTACTGTGTGATAAGGGGGTTCTGAAGATGGAATCTGATTTCCCTAGCAACTAATCACCTTTGTGCACATAGGGGGATTGGGGGCTGACCAAGGGATGGTATGAGTGTATGAATAAGAGGGATGTAGGAAATAATGAATAAGGAATGGATGGACTGAGAATGTTGAGAAAAGAAGACTCTGTGAGAAAAGAAGATATTGGAGTATTGCGTAGTGGAAAAAGATTTCGATATAGTAGGAAAAGGACTACTACTAAGAGAGAAGAGAGACAAAGTGAGGAAAGAGACACTGGTGTAGTATTCCAGATCGAAGGAATACCACGCATAGAGGAAAAGGAAAAATATCGTCAACTCAGTCCAATAGAAGATCCATTACATCCCACTCAGGCTAGACTATGCATCGAACCCATGACCCCATGTGAATCTCCAAGAACTAAGGTAAGATCTAAAATTTTGTCGCTTTTAATTAATGAGGGAAGTAAGAATAGCAGTAAAGGTAGTTAGAGTAGTGGAAGTAATATTCCATGTCAGAATCAATTAGTGTGACCAGGGAAGAATACCGTGCAACACATGATGGTGGGAGTATATCCCACTTTGAGGATGTCTATCTTTCATAGAGCAGGTTCAAAAGATACAGAACAAAACTTGTTTGTTTTTGAAGCAATATGGACAATGAAGAATGTCCAGGATGATGATGTGAATATTGTGCAATTGGAGATGACATTCAGAGATTGTGCGTTACCATGGTATATGAAGTATCGATCTACTATTTCCACGAGAAAATCTAGAACATTAGCAGACATCAGGAAATCCTTGTTAAAAGAATTCCAGAAACCGAAGTCTGATTCAGAGTGTATTATAGAACTGAAAGAGATTAAGCAGTTGTAGAATGAATTAGTGTGGGATTTTGATCATGGATTCAAGATATTGTTATAATTTTATGTATTAATGATGTGTGCTTAAAGTGTTAAATATTGTAAAAAATATATAGTACTGATTCACCCCCCCTCTCAGTACTGATAAAGGTTTTAAGAATTGGCATAAGATCCAGGTTCCTTCAAACATAGTTTAAACACTGGAAGGAATATCCATGCAACATGCATGGGAAGAGAATATTTCTCTCCAAAAATAGCTCTCTGGTTTGATGGATTAGACTATTCTTCATGGAGTGTAAATATGAAGGTATACTTGCAAGATCTTTAGACTGATGTTTGGAATTCATTTAAGAGTGGATACACCCCCCCTAAAGGAAGACCAAAAGGGGCAACTAGAAAGAGAATATATAGATTCCATGCAATAGCAAAGAATGGAATTTTAGATAGTTTGTCTAATGTTGTGAAGTCCAAAGTAGAGAAACAAATTTTAGTCAAAAAGATTTGGGACAACCTTGAAAGTTTCTACTCAAAAGAAACCCCCATAGTGTAAGCACCTGCCATTCTAGTCAAAGAAAAAGGAATTTCATTCAAATATGAAGAAATACCAAAAGGGACAAGTAGTATTGACTCATTAGATGAAGGTAGCATGGAAGAATCTGAAGATAAAGAAGCCGCTGAATTTTTTTGGGAAGAAGAACTCATTTCTGCTTTTGATGAGTTAAGAAAAGAGAGAAGAAAAAATGAGCATCTTAGGAATCAACTGCTGAAGTATGAATAAGCATATGAATCATATGATGATATTCTGAAAGTACAATTAGAAGGAATGTTGAAAATAGATAAAATCATGATGAACTAGCTATAAAAAAAAGAAAATATCTGTGATGCTCAAGAGGCTGAAATCATGTCCTTAAAGGATGAGTTGTAGAAGAAAACCAAGGATACTGAAAATAAAAAAGATCTTTCAAAAGAAAACCATTAACTGAAAGGACAACTGCAAAAGAAACAAGAGGAAGTTCATAATTTAAAAATACATATGTCAAATAGTAGTATTGATCAAAATACACTACTAAGGGAAAAGGAAGAAAATATTGAAAGGTTAGAGTCTGGAGTTGCTGATATAAAAGAAGAAGTGGAGAGGATGAAAACACAACAAAGGAAAAATGAGAGATTCAGGAAGAGCACTGAAGTTCTACATGACATCCTTGGCTAGAATAGATTGCTATTTGACAAGTCAAGTGTCAGTTTTGACATCACTCAAAAAGGTGAAGGAGAAATCTGTAGACTCCTAGAAAGAAAGACTGAAAAGAAACCTAGAAGTCATAGATGTAGTAGAGAAAGGAATCGTGATCAAAAGGACCAATAAGTACTGCCCCTATAAGAAGACTAGAAATACCCATGTATCAAAGTATATTTCTTGTTTTTTTTATTCTTGTAATAATTTTGGTCAAAAGACAATGAATTGTAGGGTATATGGAAAATGTGAACAAATGAGAAGGAGGAATGTTCAAAATGTTGAGTGTTATATATGTCACTCTTATGGACACATAGCCCAAAATTACATAAGATGATATGGACAAGGGCATGCAAATATTTGGAAGGAGAAAATAAAGGATGAGGATCTTGTATAACTTAACAAGGTTAGATATTAAAACCAAAGACCAAATCTGGTATGGAGAAGAAAAGAGCAAAAACAAGACAGATAATGACTTAATGGTTTTGTGCATTCAACAAAAGGAGAAGGATGCTCTTTAGCATGCCTATTTTAGACTACTTACATTGATCACTTGAGACAGTCTTGAGCAATGAAAGAGGTTCTCAAGGATAAGGGAATGGCGTAAATATGATCATGAACAAAAGGAAGCATGAGGTTGAAAGATAAGAGTTGGTCTATCTTATCTTGAGTAACAAATTCATAACTGTTTAAGGGTAGCTATATGAAATTTTTTGGACTGTTGGAGGACTTCCTTTATGGATGATTAAAGACCTAAGTTAAAAGTCATTAGGACTACTTAGGATCTACTGTTAGGACAACATTAAAAGGATTATTGAACAATAATTTGAGATTCACTTAAAGACAATGATCAACTTGTATGGAAGACTGTCATTAAAGGAGTTTATATGCTAAGTTGAATACTATTCTAAGAACAAATTTCAAGTTGTTTTCTTTAAAGATTTGTGTATGCTTTTATGGACAATTTATAGACTATTTTTGGCACAAATTTAAAAGGGTTAAGTTTTATTTCAAAGAACATAGTTAAGCATGGTTAGTGAATAATTAAAGTACAAACCCATGCATTACCTTGAATATGACTTGAGCCAGGTTGTAGAGAAGATATGAGAGAATATCAAGGACAAATTTGAGAGGGCATTGGAAAACATTGAGAGTAGCAAAGAGGGATTGATTGAAACAACAATATAAGTACCAAATGCTGAATTTATGAGAGAAATATTAAGAAGTCTTGTAGCAGTTCGAAAGAAACCTTGCAACAACTATGAATAATCCTTGACGTCCTTATGTGGTGAAGTCTGTGAAGCATTTGAAGTAACAAAAAAGTATTGGAAAGAGCCTAAATGTCAAATTCTCTTGAAGCATACCTATAGCTCTGGATGATAGTGTTAGTGTGTCCAAAGTAAACTTGGAACAATCAATAAGTACCATTGCTGACCAAGTTTTTGGAACAATTAGCTGCAACAACATTGACGTACAAATATTGGAAGACTAGTTTGGAAAAATGTTTCAGACATAAGTGTTAAGGATTTTGCACCTAATGGTGACAAAATATGAAGAGTATCAAAAGGAATGTGAAAAAGAGTCACATAAGTAGCAGTGAAGGCTTTGCAGATCAAGTTATAAAATTGGTCTAGGAATGGGGGACATGTCCTTATTCTTCTAATTT
>WSFP011329244.1:0-39404 GCA_009831015.1 Picea engelmannii
GTGTTAAGTATTTAGATTCAAATGCCCTGCTTTCCTGTGCATCAATCATAAGTGTAGGATCATTTCTCTGCCCAACAAGGATTTCTCTCATGGGATTTTATTCCCTCGTTATCCTCTCTGATTATTGTGATTTATTCTCTGCAACTCACACTTCCACACAATGATTTTAGGGATGTCTCCCCATCTCACCCAACGTTTTATCTACTCTACGAATCGGATATGCATTTTATTACTGTATTTTTCTTTACTGCGTGATGACATCGTTGTTAATTACTGTGTTTTTATTTACTGTTTGAGGATTGTGTTTCAGTTACTGTGTTTCCTTATTTACAACATTTTTTACTGGTATGTATAACGCTTTCTTACTTGCCAGCGAAAATCATGTTTCTTACTGGATTTCTTCAATTTTTTATTGTTTTATATTTCTACGATTTGCCTCATGTTTATCTTTAAAAAAAAAAAACTTGGTGAAATCTAGAGTTTAATTTTCGATCAGGTATCTAGTGAACCCAAATGCGTGATAGGCGTTATGTTCTTTTGATGAGGCCATCCAACGTTGCAACCAACTTTGACCTTCTGAAAATGGATAACCATTAAGCATTTAACAACTAAATATGAAGTACCCTTCTGAAAAGGCGATGGATGGTATTAGAGACTCTGGAATTCATCTTTGAGTATTGATAATTAAGAAATACAATCATGTGCTATCCTATACAAATTTTAATAAAATCCCCAGGTTGAGTGGTTCGTGAAAGATTTTGATTTCCCTTGATAGGCTTTTACTCTGACAATGGGTTTTGTATTTGTGTTTTCCCTTGAACCATTGCAACAAGCACTGTTAACTTTGAAAAGGTAATACCCTCCTTCTGTCCGCTGGAGAAAACTGCGAATTACCCTTGAAACCATGAAATATTAATTACCTTGTTGTTTTTGCCTCCTTCCACCCTTATGCCATTAGAGTCCAGCCATTTTTTTTACAGTCAAATCAACCTTCAAGGTTTCCAGAAGAGACTAATTATTTTTTAAAATTAAAATACTGAGTTGGCAAGAGGTTGCATTTCTGGAATTTATTTCACCCATTTTTACAGTCATCCATTGCAGCTCAGCAATTGTCCCGGAAGTGAGTGGTTTCCAGGTTGATTTCCCTTTTTATTACTACACCAAGATTTAGATAGCACGGGCATTTATATTGATTACTACACCAATACTTAGACAGTGCAAGGATTTTATTATTTACTACACATATTTTGTATTTCTATCTGAATTCTAACTATTAATACACATGGATTTTATGCATCTAAGTTTCCAACTAAAACTACATAGAGAATTATTTACTATCCATAATTGTAGCGCGACTTCAACCCAAAAAAAATATATTCTTTACATTCATTATTATTGTTATTATTGTGTAAAAAATTAATCATTATTAATCGTTACAAATAGTTATTATTGTTTTATTGTGTGCACAATTGATTTAATAATATTAGGATCACTGAAATTTTTTATTTGAGTTATTATTGTTTATTTGCCTACAAAATTGATTTAAGAACGTCAAGAATTCTACAAAGGTATACATCAGTTAATGTTGTTTTATTTGTCCACAAGATTAATTCTAGGAAAAAAATTTCTATAGAATCATTTCAAGGAATCTAGATGTTTATAGTTATGTGATACAATGGCATCATCTAACACAACATTGTGGTTTATCAAGGACATATACTTTGTTAGGTTTAGTACTAGGAATGTAAATTGACCTTCAAGTAGTGACTCAGTAAAGTAGGGTTTCAATATAAATAGGTCTTGGAGTTTTCCAAGATTTTATAAGATTTCATAATGAAACTACATTATATTAGATGTTATTCAATTCCATATTACATTACTATCAATGATCATGTTATTTAGTATTTAGGACAACTAACAATTTAAGTTGGTACCCTAACACAATGGTCGTCGTTAAAGGGTTTTTGGTCAATTGCGCTTGGGATTCTTGTGCGCTCATCACATCGGCAACATGAATCCTTAAGTTGGGATCATTGCACATGTTGATCGATATAACATATGAAACCTATATTAGGGTAATGCGCCTTCTGATGTGGATGTTTTTGTTTTGATTTTGAGGTTGTACCTGATTGTAACGTTTAATAGTGGTTCATTGGGAGGGTTTTAGCTACTTATCATGGAATTTGTTGTATTGGACTCATTGATGTTTTCTATGTGTCCTAGAGATCCTAACCCTGCAAGGTGGCACGGGCAGGTAGTCATTTTTATTTGTCTATTTAATTTTTGTATGTTACATCCAGTGAGCTTGTCGGGATCGTAAAAAATAGACAAATTGGGTTTTTAATGTGATAAAACCATCTTAGAAAGGGATCGTGAAAAATCAAAGGATAAAAATACCGATTCAAAGAGTCTGAAGGTTGGCTACCTTGGACATCATCACATCCTGAGGTCTAGGAAGGGACTAGCAAGAACCTAGAGGATGACTGGAATATTTTTAAGAGAAACATGAAATACTGAGATAACAAAATTCCTCTTAAGGTATCCAACCTACCCTTACATTTTAAAATAAGGCTCTGCCTTAAAGAAAAATTGGGAAAAGGGACATGTTTTCCAATTGCATCCTTAGTGACATAACGAGATAAATTAATCTAAGGGAGTCGAGAAACGTTGTGAGAAGTATCCTGCTTTAGGAAAGCAACGTCCATACCTTGATCAAGACCGAGGACAACTGTGGTTGATAATATTCTTAATAGAATAAATCCAAGTTCTCAAAGGAATGCTCATCAAAATCCTCACGGTATGACCAAAAATCATCAGAAGAACATAGAACTAGGTCACCCTTGGGTTCTTGGAAAACATCTGTAATTATATCATCATCTTGTTACCAGATGTCAAAATTATTAGGAGCATCATATGATTGTTGTAAAGGAAGAAAATTGAAATGACCCTCCATATTATAAATGGGATCCTCATCAGAACCAATAAAATCCCATTTATGTCTTCCAACATGTATGAACTCATCAATATTATCAATTATATCAGTACTTTTATCATAACATGAAGGATTCAATACATCCAATGGATCCTCTAACACTTATTCACCCTCCAAATCATGAAACAAGGCATCTTCAAAAACCTGAAAAGGAAAATGATTAACATCATTCTCTTCATTTTGTGTAGGAGGAATAGGACCTTGGATGGCTTCATTAGAGGGAGATGCACATATTAATATATCATGCTCTTCAGTTTCTTTTCCTTCAATGAGGTCTTATTTGAAGGAATTATGAGTAAATTATTTCACTTCATCGTGGGATTGGTAACCTTCATCATGTTCCCTCTCCTCAGCCTCTTGTGGGTCAATGTCTTGTTCCCGCCTTTCAAATATCTCAAGGGATGTTATTCTTTCCAGAATGAGAGTTTCTGAGGTATCTTTGGGGTCATCAATCTTGACTTGTGGAACAAAGAAATGTTCTACCTTGGATGATGAGATATCGTCTTCGATTATGTAGCCATGTCATAATATTCTTGGATTGTCCTTGACCTCATTTTATCGAGAAAAAAATTTGATCGGCTTGAGAATGCATTTAAATATATGACATGGAGGAACTCATAAATAGTATGATGGCTTCTATGGATTTTTTCCGACATCCTCTTAAACTTGGCATCAAAGTTATTAATGTTGTTCTCAGCCTTATTTATATGCATAATCCTTTATAGTTACATTTCTGGATCCTGTTTGACATTCCATATTTTGAGTAAGACTTCCTCTAGTTGATCCATATATGTAATACTGGCATTAGGGAGGCCATCATACCATCTTCTAGCATCGTCATGAAGAGTAGCAGAGAAAAGTTTCATTTCTAGGTCTTCATCATTGTCACTAATAGGGTGGAGTTGAAAGAAGGACCAAAAGTCACTTATATGGTCTTCAACATTTTCCTCATCACTACCAGTGAATATCAGGAGCCATTTTTCATACCTCGGAGGCATTTGTCAAGGGTAACCTAGAATTTCACTAATATCTAAGGGTTTAAAATTACATGGGTCCCATTGAGAAGCCATGGTTGGATTTGTCATTAGTGGAGTCGCCAGACAATCCTTCTAGGGATCATCAAAGGGAAAATAGGGAATCACCCTCAATGGAGTCGCCATGTAATATTTGTGAAGTAAAGGATTTGGATAAAGGCTTACAGAAAATGTTTCGTTCGAGGAAACTTGACTCGATGTTCCTCTACAATGGTGCAAAAAATGTTATCACACAATTTGTATTTTCCCAAAGCCAAAGGAAAGTAAGGGATATTGGCATAACAAACCAAATATCCTATCACTGTCACCTTAACAGGAAATCCCCACTTTTTAGGGATAGGCAAGGTCTACCCCAGGGGATGTGTCCTCGGTAACCTAAAGGGATGGAAAATTAGGGTTATGTTCAAGATATATAACCCCCTCTCACTGGTTAGAAAAGTCACTAAATCCATCTCTAAAAAAAGAGGTTAATGGAGTGCTTGATGTACCTACCTGGAACAATACAATATAACATGCATATACAATAATTCCAAGTAAAAATATAATGATAATACCTCAGTAGACAATAGAAGGTGAAAATAAGTGTCAAATGATATGAAATTGCAACAGTTAATATGTTTACTATAGAAATTGATAAAATGTAACAACTGCAACAAATACTCATTAGAATTTCTTGAAACGACAGTAAAAAGATAACATTTACTAAGCAGAATGATAATCCAATTTAGCAAGAAAATTATGATGTGTTTAGTCATAATTCAAAGTCAATTATGCAGAAAATATGATGCATTTAGATGGTTATAGAAATAATTTATAACAAAATCAAATAAGCTAGTGATCTAGGATAAAATAGGGTTAGAAATAGTTAGTAAAAGGTTAGGAGAAGAGTGTTTGATTGTTTAATCAATCCTTAAAAAAGAGAGAGGAAATAACTAGTGCCTTATAGAGATTATGGAGTCAATTGGATGGCTTATTCAAAGGATACAATTCAATTTTGATAATGCACAAAATTCTAAGAGGGAGAATGCATAGGAGAAGTAGTAACTTATGTCCCCCTATGTGTTTACCTCAAGAAAAAAGATACTAGGGTGTACGCAATTCTATTCCCTAACACCTTGTTCTCCTTAGGCTTCTTATGGGATAAATCTTGGACAAAGATATCTAGGTCAAAACATTAGAGTTCTATCAATTTAGAGCTCTAGGGTTTCACTAATCACTATATCAATTCAATGAAAATATTGGAAAATAGAAAGTAAGAAAGTAGCAATTTAAGTTCCTTACTTCAAGCATTAAGTATACCATGAAATTTCATAATCTTGTATGAGAAAACAAAACCATACATAAACCGTTCAATAGATGAAAAAAATGCATATTTTACTTACTTTCACAAAGACTAATCATGAAAATACCATGCAAGATCACCATAAAATCTTCCAAGATTAATCCAAGTGTGTCTCACTATTTCAGACAATAGCCCTTACTAGGGCACACATTTCAGACCTCTCCTCTTGTGTGAGGAGTTGTTAAGTAAAAATGAATGTACTTTATGTTTATTTATACAAAAGTTTTACCCTTAATTAATTTTAGGTCATAATTAAGGCCAACCTAGCCAATTTACAATAAAATCCAATTTTGACATAATAAAATTAATTCGCACCTTCCACACTGAGAGGGCGGATGAATCAGTGTAGGGTTCTTTTTCAAATTTCATTCACAAAACTCCTTAGTTGACAATCGCAATTTACTCATCACTTATGACTGACATTTATAACCAATTCTGTGTGAACATATATTAGCAACAGATAACAACAACATATATAATCAATAATCTATCACCACAAAGAAAACAAAGAACACAATATGTATGAACAATTTTCTTTTTATTATGGACTACAATACTTGGGTTTATCAACAACAACTGAATAGAGTTACAACTCCACAAATAAAAATAGACAATTTGTGGAGTTACAACTCCACAAATTTTCGTATGTTACTCAGTGAGATTGTTGATTTCCCTTTGGAGCCATTCTTCAATGTATCTTCTCATGGGGGCCACGTTGATCTCATCCTAAACTTTTTTGTTGAAAATCTTGTTTTCTAATTCTCTTAGATTAATAGAAATATTACGTAGAGCCTATTCAATTTCTTCATTGTGTGCCGAATAGTCCACTAGCCAGTTGTCCATGTCATATTGACCCTATTCAAGAATGTTGTAAAACTTTTTTAAAGACAACCCCTTTAAACTATCAACTTTTTCATCGAAGGATTGCTTGGTTAAGGACAAGGACTTGAGTATTAAGTTGGGATCTTGGACCTCGTTGATACTTCCAACTAAGTCTATTTTGGTCAACTTTCTTAATAATTCTTCTTTCTCTAATATGGCTTGTTCACATGATTCGACAATGAGATGTAGGTTCTTAACTTTCTCTTTCCAACATTATTTTAATTGTTTGATCCGGTTTGGGGAGGAGAGATCTTATTTTATTCTTCTTAGATATGACATGTTGGTGACATGGTTTCCAAAATGGATGACTGTCTCTAGATAGAAACGTTCTTCATTTTTTAAACCCACTTACAAATGTTCATGCAAAGCATGTGCCCTCGTTCCAAGGGAAGCTATATTTTTTTATGTTTCCCAGGCTTGAGTAATTAGCTCCATTCATTTCTTTATATTCTTCTCCACATAGCCTCTACATGATGTGAGGAGGCTGGAGGATTCTTTTAACTTGCCTGCAGGGGTTGAAGGCATGGTTTTTATTAAAGGACTGGCAAGAAATGGGATAGGAATCAAAGCTTGCTCCAATTCCTTGATTCAGTCGTTCAGTCTGAAATTCTCCACTTAAATGCCTCCAATGGAATCATTAAGAGAATATTTGGTTTCTCAGTGAAGTCAGGAGATTTGGGATGGTTGCATGTTCCTAAGGTTAATCTTTGAAGGATATTTCCATTTCTTATTTATTACATCTCTCTTTTCAATAATTAAATTTTTATATTGGTTGTCAAAAACAACACTCTCGAATACGAAGGCTCGTCTTCGTCAAAAATGTTGGTCTTAAGTATTTACATTATGGAACTATGGTGGATCGTGTCTACGCATTGATCAATGTTGTGGAATATGTTTTCCAGATCAGTCTCAAGTTCCATGTCCTCACTTTTAGTTCTGGGCTCTTATGCTTGCCCTACAACGTTTTTTCTCTTCTTCCTCATGGGAAGCTTGTGAGAATTATCAATTTTACCGTGATGAGGGTTCTTATCTCCTCCTCTATTTGAAGAAATATGGGTTTCTTTCTTACTAGGGTGGTTTGTTGGAGAGATGCTCCATGATGTTCTGCGACTGGGGATTGGACACTCTTCTCACCAGGGCCTTTTCCTTTTGTTTGTACAATTTAGTTGTGCTTTGCAATGTCTCTATGCCTCCATCATGAGGAGCAGTAGTGTTGTCGTCATTGTCTCTATCTTTGTTCAGGCATGTATGGATAAAAGAGCTTCTAAAGCCAACTGCTAATAAATGTTCTAGAAAAATCCCATTAGGGTCGAACCCTCTTAGCCTTTTAACATATATTAGGTTCAAGTTGTTGAAATGTCCTGCAAATTTGTCAATCTTGTTTACATTCCTGAACACGAAGTCCCTGAATTTCAAAGGCTGAGGAATGAACTGATTTTTTCTCTTCTCAAGGCAAAAATGCAACCAGTAGTTGTATTTCCTTTCTATTTTTGTAACAAAAATCTTGTCCGTGATGTGACATGGAAGGAAAGAAGGATTTTCCTTGGAGCCAAATATCATTATTAGACTGCAATTTTCCATTTGTTCAAGTGTCCCCTTCTTGTCCAAAAATCTGGTTTCCTGGTCAAACATCTGGGGAGCATCCTTTCCTAACAATAAATCTTTGAAAACCAAGACAAAGTTATTAAAAACCTCATAAAAACAATGGTAGGCCTTGTGCCTCCATAAGGCCTAGTACCAGAAGGTTACTGGGTTGAATCCATAGTTTACTTTCTTGGAAAGAGACATTTTTTGAAACAGACAACAATGTGCTATCACGAAAACCAAGTCAGATGACATATAAAATTTCTTCTCTTCTTTGAGTCATGACAATTGGGAATAGATTTCAATGGAAATTATCTTCCCCCTATCAAAAATGGATTGTTCATTGTCTGTGAAATACAAAATATAAAGAACGATGCGAGAAATTCTTTTTTTGGATTCCTATCCCGTTATTCTTGTTGGTAGTACAAATTCCATTACACCAAAACCCGTAGGTGATTGGTAAACTCACCACCACCAGTTTCAAGGATCCATGAGAGACGATTAGTCCCTTTTCATGATACGCGTGGGGAGAGATAACTAATTTCAATTTCATGCAACAATCTCCCCCTCAACGTGAGCCAAGTGTGTATCAAACTCTTGACCTCTAGCTCTGATACCATTTGTTGGTAGTACAACTATCATTACACGAAAACCCACGGGTTATTGGGAAACTCGCCATGGCCAGATTTCAAGGATCCACAAGCGGTGATTAGTCCCTTGTCACGATACACATGGGGAGTGTTGACTACTTCCAATTTCATGCAACAATTGTTGTAAATAGCTTGGTAATTTCCCGGAATGGATATCTAAAAGAACTAACCTGTAAGTTTGTGATATCTTCAGGAACTATTTTCGGGTCTTCTAAGAACTTGGGTAAGAGGTCCGACCCATTATCATTATTTTTTAGGAACTTATTTCAGTCTTGTTCTCTGAAGGTCAATGTTGGCTCCAAGAATCTTAACATATTTTGGATCACCTGAGGTGACAAAGAAAGAGGAGAGTGGTCCCACAGTGGAATAATTCTTTGGATTGAAATATATTTTTTAGCGCACCAAGAGACCACCTCCTTACATTCAAAAACTTCATGGATGTAGCCTAGATGAGAAATTTTAGAGGTCCAAATTACTTCGCTCTGGGCAGAAAGGGATGAATAGCAAGAGTATTCCCTGGACCACTGGAAGTTCTGGTCTTCACACCCAAAGATGTTCACTGTATTTCTAGTTTCTTCCATAAGTTTACGATAACATCTCTGTGCTGTAGACGATGTTTGAAATGAACAGTTGGAAGGGATAATATAACCCTCCACAAATCTTGATCCAATGAGTGTGAATGGGAGAACTCCTTGAGCCTTTCACTCATTAATGATAATCTCGACGACTATTGCATGATGAGCTCTTAGCATTAAAGATTAGTAATTGCATACTTAGAAGTGCAAAGGTGGTGGGTATGATGAAGATCAATTAAGTATTGGTGATTTGGTGAACCCGCCAACCCGACGACCCACGATATACATTCCATTTTGTTTGAGATGAAGAATCGGAAGGGATAATATAATCCTCCACAAATCTTGGTTTAATACATATTAATGAGAAATATCCTCGAGCGTTTCGCTCATTAATGCCAATCTTTACGGTTCCTACATGATGAACTGTTAGAATTAATTCTTACTAATTGCATATTTAGAAATAAGTATGAAGGTGGCAGGGATGAGGAATGGAAATCAAGGAATGGATAAGTATCGAAAGCAGTTAGCTGGGCTTCAAAATAGGGTTACAAGGCATGAGTAGGAGAGGTGAGGGCCTGACGGTCAAATTGTATGTCTCGAAAGTTTTGAGTGAAAAACACATATCATAGAAGAGGGCATGATGGGGCAGTCGAGTGATCAATTTGTATATCACAAAAATCCTAGTACTATTTGCAGGTCACGAAACATTGGAAGCACAATCGTGAGCCCTCTTGTCCAGAAACCCGCAATCGAAAAAGTTGCTAAGTGTTGAATAGAGAAATGGTAGGTTGGAATCATTTTCGCTAATATATTGAAATTTGTAATAGATATCCCATTACCTGGAAAGATCCTTTCTGATTGAAAATATCCTTTATGCATGTTTCTAGACAAGTTGTGTAGCAATAGTTACTGTGACTCCTTCATCGATCCTTTTTCTTATCAATGATGATCTTTACAATTGTTTCATGATGAACTATTAGCACTAAACATTAGTTGTTGCATACTTGGCTAGAAGTGCGAAGGTGGTGGGAAGAAGAAATAGTGACTAGGAATTGGATATTTCCTAAACTCGCCAACCCAAGGATCTGTGAAAGTTTCCATGAAATGGGAAAGTATGGAAAGAAGTCGGATGAGCCTCAAACTAGGGTCACAAGGGTTGCCCAGGCATTGTGATGCCCCGATGATCAAATTGTATGTCTCAGAAATTTTGAGTGAAAAATGTGTAACACGAAAGAGGGGATGATGTGGGAGTCCGACAATCAATTTGCATATCATGGAAGTTTAGGTTATCTCCTCGAGCCTTTCGTTGATTAATGGAAATCTTCACGTTTCTTGCATGACAACCTGTTAGCACTAAAGATTACTAATTGCATATTTAGAAATAAGTATGAAGGTGGCGAGGGCGAGGAACAACAATTAAGGAATGGATAATTATCGAAAGCAGTCGATCGGGTTTCAAAATAGGGTTACAATGTATAACCAACAATGGTGAGGGCCCGATGGTCAAATCGTATGTCTCAGAAGTTTTGAGTGAAAAACTCGTAACACAGAAGACAACATGATGGGGCAGTCCAACGATCAATTTATATATTGTAGAACTCTGGGTATTGTTTGCAAGTCCTTGAAAATTGGAAATGCAATCTTGAGCCCGCCTATTCGGGAACCTACAATAAAAAAAGTGGCCAAGTATGGAATAGGGAAACGGTAGGTCGAACTCATTTTCGGTAATATATTGAAATTTGTAATAGATATCCCATTACTTCGCAAGATATTTTTTGCATGTTTCTAGACAAGCTGTGTAGGGATAGTCAATTTGATTGTCTCGTTGAGCCTTTTGCTTATTAATGACAATATTTATAGTTTTTTCATGATGAAATTTTTTCATTAAACCTTATTTGTTGCATATTTGGAAAGAAGTACGAAGGTGGAGGGCACAGGAAATAGTGACTAGGAATTGTAGATTTTGTGAACTTGCCAACCCGAGGATCCAAAATAGGCTGACAAGGGTTCCCTAAGAGACGTGAGGCCTGGACGGTCAAATTGTATGGCTCGAAAATTTTGAGTGAAAAATGTGTAATACGGAAGAGGGGATGATGTGGGAGTTTGGTAGTCAATTTGTATATCATGGAGGTTCGGGTGTTGTTTTTAGGTCACAAAACAATGGAAGTTCAATCTAGAGCCCGTTTTCCTTGGAATCTTTGATCGAAAAAGTGGCTATGTATGGAATGGGGAAGCGGTCAGTCGAAGTCGTAATATAAAAGCATGAGTAGAAATTTTAACTCGTGAGTTTGCCAACCTGCACAATTAGACATTTTCGGAAAAATGACTAAGTAACTAGAAAGAGAAAGTATAGGGGAAAAATAAAGGGGAATTCAGTTAAGTATAGAAGAGGGTAAAGAAGGGGATAAAAGAGAGTGGGAAAATAGAAAAGTGGAGGGCAATTTTCGTAAGCGGAAATTGGTCTCAAACAAGTCCCATTGTTGCAAAATCACCATTTTCTTGTCATAATATTCGTCTTCGTTGATTTGATAATAGGGAGGTCGATTTTGTAGATTGTGATATTGGTAATTTCAGGCGACTGGGGTGCTACATGAAAGCTTAGTCCCTTCCAAGTAGATTTGGAAATCGAGATGATATTTGGCACCTTATAATTATTGATGATAATGATTATTGGAAGATGGGGAGAGATGAGGAATATTGTTAAAAAATCATATATTAACAATATGGTAAGTAAAGGGAAATTAGAATAGATCTTTAACAATAAGCATATGAAAATTGAAATATGTAAAATTAAATGAGAATTAAAGAAAAAAATTAAATATTCAAAAGTTATGTTCAATTGTTTTTTAGAAATCAAATGATAAAAAAAAATTAAATATTAAAACCTATATTGAAATTTCATTGAATACTAATTTAAGATATAAATTATATCTTAATTTACAATTATTGTAAAAGAATCTACCCATAAATACATGGAAGGAATAAAGTAATTAATATGAAATGGAATATTCCCATAAATTAATATGAAATGTAACATGTGAAGAAGATATCTGATAATATAATCTCGTGTAAATCGCGGTTTAATGTGTTTTAATGGGAGATGTCCTTGAGGTTTTTGCTTATTCATGCCAATATTTTTGAACCTGTGTGGTGAGTTGTCACTAATCAAATCATAATTAATGTCCATTGGGAAGGGCATCAAGGTGGCGGGGATGGAAGGGAGCGATAAATTCTTTGAAACTTTTTGTGAACCTGGGTAGAGTGAAGCTTGCAAGTTGGAGGAGCCCAGGGTGGAATTGTAGATCATAGAATGTTTGGGTGAAAGATGTATATCATAGAACACGGGGAATGACGGTTCAATAGCACCAACCCAGGAACCGACGACCATAAAATTGGCTAAGTATGGAAAAGAATGACGGTCGATTGGACTCCTGTAAATGGTGGTTTAATGCACACTAATGGGAGATTTCCTCGAGGTTTTTTATTATTAATGCCAATTTTTTCATACCATTGTGTTCAGTTACCACTAGTAACAGAATAATTAATGTGCATTGGGAAGGGCACGAAGGTGGTGGGGATGGAAGGGAGAGATAGATGCTTTGAAAATTTTGTGAACCTGGATATATTGAACCTTATGAGTTCGAGGAGTCTGGGGTGGAATTGTAGATCATAGAAGTTCTGGTTGTAGGATGTATATCATGGAACAAGAAACATGAGAGTTCGATAGTGCCAACCTAGGAAACAACAACCGTAAAATTGGCTAAATATGGAAAGGAACGATTGTCAGTCGGAATTGTGATGTGAGGATATAAATGGATATGAGGATATGTCATTCCGCCAACCCAGGAACTTGCGATCATAGAAAGGAGACTAAGTATAGAACCAGAAAGGGATAATGGAGGGGAAGAAAAAAAGGGAAAAAGGGGTAAGTATCTCACACAACAACATCTACTGTTTGTTTATTAATTCCAATATTTTTGAACCTGTGTAGTGAGTTGTACTAGTAAAAGAATAATGAATGCGCATTGGGAAGGGAATGGATGTGGCAAGGATGGAAGGGAGCGATAAGTGGTTTGAAACTTTTGTGAACCGGGGTATAGTGAAGTTTGCGAGTTGCAGGAGTATGGGTTCAAATTGTATGTCACAAAAGTTTTGGGTGTAAGATGTATATGATGGAACACGGGGCATAAGAGTTTGATAGTGCTAACCCGGGACCCTGTAGTCAGATCATCAGCTAAGTATTGAAAGGGATGGTGGTTGGTTGGGCTCAATATGTGACGATATATATGGAGAAGAGCTAACCCGAGACCTTGTGGTCAGATAATTGGCTAAGTATTGAAAGGGATGTTGGTCTGTGAGGCTCATGGTGTGAAGATATAGATGGAGATGAGAATCTGCCAATCCTCCAACCTAGGAACCCACGATCATATAAATGCTTATAATTATATAGCCATAAAGGGATAATAGAGGGGAATAAGACAAGGGGAAAATGGGTTAGTATAGAGGAGGGAAAAGAAAGGGAGAAATGAACACAAGTCTAAAGAGAATTTGTTTATATTTATTCGAATAGTATTCATATTCATTTATCTTAATAGATTATTTGTGGCCCAAATGTAAACCATGTTCCAATTTGTAGGGTGTTTTTCGCTCGCAAATTTTTCTCAAACCCATAAGAAATAGACAAAAACATATATGACGTAACATTTTTATAAGCAAGCATATTCTCAAATATAAGAAGTTGTAATATATGCACAATATTAAATAGGAACATGATGTAAAAACCTAAGTTTCAATGTTGAAACAGAGTTGTTCATTGACTCTATTTTCAGGGCCCCAAAGAATGAAAGCAGGATGGGCCTACCCATTTCTTTCTTAAGTATAGGGTGGGCACGACAAAACTATGTTCTATCAAAAATTATTCTTCCATGTAAAATGTAAGGAGCGAATAGAGTAGCTTTCATTTAAATCGTAGTATTGGGCAGGGGAAAAATATTATCCTGCATTTTTAACTATGGATCAAAGAGTGTCTTTAATTCTTGTAGAAAGAGGTTGAATTCATCTATCAATAGTTGTACAGGAAAATGAGTCAATTTGAAAATATATATACAAAATTCAAAAAAACAATATTAAACATTGGAAAACACCATACAACAACCTCAAATATTTTATATTCAGATAAACTAGGTTAAAAAATACAGTTGAGATTATTTCCCAAAATAGATCTCTTGGAATGTGTAAAGAAATATATAGTTCAACACATATTCTCTAAAATTTAAATGTGTTTTCCATAATGACTGGGATCGGGGCTCTTGTGGACCATAAAGAAAATATGTATAAGAATCAAGCTTGTAGAAAGAAGAAAGTCGGCGATGGAAGACAACAAGGCCTGGCAAGAAGAAAGACAAATTTGTCAGTCCTCGGTTAAACCTTTCTATTTAAAGAGGTAGAGTAACTGGATGAAGACATTGACAAAGAAAGAAGAATGTGATCAGTATGAACTTACTATGATGGTATCCCATGCCTTGTCATTTGCTCGCTGATGTTATTTTATGGATTTCCTCGGTGGTTATGGGAACTGTCTCAAGCGCCCTTTGCCCTTCATTGGAAATCTTGTTGATAGACTTTCTGAACCACTTCTCAATGTATCTCCTCATGGATGCCACGTTGATTTCATGCCAGATTTGTCTATTGAATAATTAACTTTCCAAGTCCCTTAGGTCAATAGAGAGGTTGTGCAATGCTTCTTCAATATCTTTGTTTTTAATTGAATAATGAACTAGCCAGTTTTTCACGCCATCTAAGCCATATTCAAGAATGCCATATAAATTTTCAAATGATAGTATTTTATATATCTCAACTTGATCATCAAATTCTTGCCTTGTTAAAAAAAACGAGTTGAATATCAATTTTATGTCTTGGACTTCATGGGTCCTGCCAGCTAGATCTATCTCAATTAGATTCTTAAATAGTTTGTCTCTTCTAGATATGGCCTGGCTACATTAGCCTTTTATTCAACATTTCATACTTTGATAATTGTTAATTTCCCTCTATCATTGAAAACTTGGGGTTTAATGTGACTTCCTTGTAATGTTCCTAGTCATCCACATATGAGACAACTTAGATATGTGACTTCGACCCCATTGAAGGACGAGGGAGTGGTTTTATGTGACGTCAGATTTGGGGGGAAATGTTTTTGTTAGCCAACATAAGCTCAAAAAAAGAATTCAAGTATCTTATGATTAGTATTCTCCTTGTATTTGATCCTAAAATTACAAAACTTTCTATCTCAAAGTTTGGTGAGAGACTTTTGGATGTAGTAACAGACTCGGCAGATAGTCAAATTTTGTTTAGTAGCCTCTATATGTAGTAACATACTTGACATACAATCAAATTTATATCATAATTGCACATTCTTTGCATTATTCCTATGCACGTAATTACATTTGGGTCGAAGAGCTTTGCACTCTTTGCTAATTACTGTGTTTTTATTTACTGCTTGAGGACTATGTTTTTATTACTATGTTTCCTTATTTATGGAGTTTTCTCCTAGTTTGTATAATGATTCCTTACTTGCCAGCAAAATCATGTTTCTTACTGGATTTCTAGGATTTATAATTGTCTTGTATTTCTGCGATTTCCCTTATGTTTATCTTCAAAAAAAAAAAAAATTGGTGAAATCTAGAGTTTAAGTTTCAATCAGGTCTCCAGCGAACCCCAATGTATGACAAGCATTATGCTATTTTAGAGGAAAAGTTTGACCTTTCGATGAGTCCATCCAACATTGCAACCGACTTTGTCCTTCTGAAAACGGATAACCATTAAGCATTTAACAACCAAATAGGAAGTGCCCTTATGAAAAGGTGATGGATCGTATTGGAGACTCTGGAATGCAACGTTGAGTCTTGATAGTTAATAAATACAATCATGTGGTATTGTATCTGAACTGTAATAAAATCCCCAGGTAGAGTGGTTCATGAAATATTTTGATTTCCCTTGATAGGTTTTTACTCTGACAATGGGTTTTGTATTTGTGTTTTCCCTTGAACCATTGCAACAACCACTGTTAAACTTTGCAAAGGTAATTCCCTCCTTCTGTCTTCTTGAGAAAATTGTGAATTACCCTTGAAACCATCAAATATTAATTACCTTGTTGTTGTCGCCTCCTTCTGCCCTTATGCCATTAAAATTTCAACCATCGTTTTTATAGTGAACTCAAACTTAAATGTTTCCAAGCGGGAAACATGAAGAGATCCATTATTTTTTAAAATTAAAATCCTGAGTTGGCAAGCGGTCGTGTCCCTAGAATTTATTTCACCTATTTTTACAGTCATCTGTTGTAGCTCAATGATTGTCCCGAGAGTCAGTGGTTTCCAAGTTGATTTCCCTTTTTATTATTACACCGATATTTATATAGCACATGGATTTATATTTATTAATACACCGAGACTTAGATAGCGCAACAGTTTTGTTATTTACTAAGATTTTATATTGCTATCTGAATTCTAACTATTAATACACATGGATTTTATGCATATAAGTTTTCAACTAAAACTACACAGAGAATTATTTTCTATCCTTAACTGTAGCATGAATTCAACAGAGAAAAACACTATTCTCTACAATCGTTATTATTGTTATTATTGTCTAAAAATTTAATCCTTATTAATCGTTATTATTAATTGTTACAAATCATTATTATTGTTTTATTGTCCGCACAATTGATTTAAGAATTTTAGGATCTCTGCAAAAGTTTAATTGAGTTATTATTGTTTATTTGTCTACAAAATTGATTTAAGAACCTTAGGAATTCTACAAAGGTATACATCAATTAATCTTGTTTTATTTTTCCACAAGATTAATTCTAGGAAAAACTTTTCTATAGAATCATTTCAAGGAATCTAGATGTTTATAGTTATGTGATACAATGGGAGCATCTAACACAACATTTTGGTTTATCAAATACATATACTTTGTTAGGTTTATTACTAGGAATGTAAATTGATCTTCAAGTAGTGATTCAATAAAGTAGGGTTTCAATAAATAGTTCTTAGAGTTTTCCAAGATTTTATATGATTTCATAATCAAACTACGTTATCTTAGATGTTATTCAATTCCATATTACGTTACTATCAATGAATATGTTATTTCGTATTTAGGACCACTGACAGTTTAAGCTGGTACCCTGACGCAATTATCGTCGTTAAAGGGTTAGATGTTGATTGTGCTTGGGATTCATTTATGTTCGTCACACCGGCAACATGAATCCTTAAGTTGGGATCATTCCACACATTGATCGATAGTGCATATGAAACTTTTCTTAGGGTCATGTGCCTTCCAATGTGGATGTTGTTGTTTTTCTTTTGAGGTTGTACCTGATTCTAACATTTAATAGTGGGCTCTCGTTCACCGGGAGGGTTCTATCTACTTGTCATGGAAGTTTTTGTGTTGGATTGATTGATGTTTCTTATGTTTCATAGAGGTTCTAATCCTGTAGGGTAGAATGAGAAGGTAGTTTTTTTATTTGTCTATTTGATTTTCATATGTTACATCCAGCAGCGTAACACACTAGTGTGTTGGGTCATTATTTTGTTTGTTTCATGAATTGTCTGTGTTGTGTTTGTCGTCGAGTTGAGTTGATAGATAGTTGTCATTGATACCTTCTTACTTATAAAAAAAAATAAAACTCATCTTGTTTTGCATCGCATGTTGTTGTAATGACGATGGTCGTTACATATGGTATCAGAGCGGGTTCAAACCTATGACTGTGGATCGACATGGTTTCTATTGCAGTAATCCCTTGAGTAATAACCTAGCGCTAATTAAAACTTTAAACTTTCCAGGCAGTGATCTCGATTAGAGGATTCCACAGAGGTTCCCAATGTGGTTCAGTGAAAGGAGGTGCGACACCTCCAGAAGTTCCTGTGCCCTTAGAGTCTAACCCCCAAGGGGAAGAACAAGTCCTTGAGATGGATTCGATTGTTGTAAGGGATGATGATGGTTTGACAAAGTCCTTCCTGTGAATGTTAGAGGCCTTGATTCACCATTTGTACTGAGATGAGGCCAGGGTGCCTGTACCACTGAGGGTTCACATCACGCCTCAGCCCATACCGTTAACATTCATCGAGATATCGAGAGGGATAAGTTCTCAAGTCCATGAGTGTCATGGATGGCGCAGCCTCTGAGGCATGGTTGGAGAATATGGATATGTGCTTTGAACTTCAAAAATATACCTCCAACATGAAGGTATGAATGGAGATCTTTCAATTGAAGGGGAAGGCTTTTCTATGATGGAAGACACTCTTGCCACAATTGAACATGGCAGTCGAAGACATGTCAAGGGAACTGTTCGATGATCTCTTTCAGGAGAGGTATCTTTCTGAGGAATTCATTGAGCATCATCTCAATGAGTTCAAAGTCTTATGACAAGGTGGTCGTATGGTGCCTGAGTATGAGGCCTGTTAAATGCATCTTCTTCGGTATGCTCCACACCTGAATACTAAGAAAATTAAGGTCAACAGGTTCATGTTTGGCCTTAATGCCAAAATTCATGCTAGTTAGGATTATGATGCCTCAAACATTGCATGATGTTATGCAGAAGGCCCTCATAGCTAAGGAGGATTTTATCAGCGGGGGTCAGAGTAGGAATCCAACGAGACCAGTGGGATGGGTTTCATCTAGTGCATAGCAACATCAGACACGAGCTAGAAATTCACCAGGATATCATGGCTTCTACAGAGGATCCATGATGCAGACCCTGACCCTCGAGCCAAGATCCACGCAAGATCATTCTAATTCTCCTCTGAGTCGGATTGACTCTTCAATTTCCCCATGTGAATATCTCAACACACACAAGGTTGTATCCACAGGTCCTTCAGAGACCCCCCCTATGTGAACAGGCACAAGGCGTGAGCTTCACCTCCTCCAAGAAACCACAGTGCTCTGACCAAGGCCTTAACAAAAATGCCTTTCACAACTCGTGATCTCACGAGTTCGTGAGTCGAAGCTCTCGACTCCTCTTTCTACAAACCTTTGATACCTGAGACTGCGATACCAATATATCTCCTCCTATTAGTTCCCTCTACATATAGCCGTGGGCAAGGGATAACTGCTAGCACCTCTCGCTACTTGTAACTTCACGAGTTGGAGTGTTGAGCCTTCTTGCTCCTCCTTGGCGAATCCACGAGACGCGATGGTCAACGAATGGTTGACTCCTTCCCAAGGTGACGCATGTCCTCTGCCTATCACCTCTTCCATCTTTCCTCTGGCGTTTTCTGTTACGCCACTTGTCAACTATCTGGCCCACCTATCAGATGGTCCACATGTTCACGCGAGCCTCGGAGTTCGGTACTTCATGACTTCCACAGTCAAAGGGAAGTTCCTCCAAACCCCAAACCTCTGATACGCGATGTATCAAGATGCCAGATCTGATATCTCTCCTTCCTCCTCAATCAATGGTTCAGATTGCATCGCGATCTCGTGACTCGGGACTTTTTAGAGCAAAGGCCTTCGCCTCCCAGCTCACGATACCCAAATTCACAAGATAATCCTGATTCATGACATCTGTCCTCTAGAATGGATGGTCCTGATCCTTTCGAGATTTCATGGGTCAAGAGTCCCAACTCCTACCTTTTGTATCTCTCAGCAGCCAAAATGCCGAAATAGGCATTTCATTCCCCTCTTCTCATATGAGGGTTAAACCGAGTACTCCTTTGAATAGATCCAAGGGATATTGACTTCTGAGCTATATTTGATGCCCCAAATCTGCTCTCTTCCATTGCGCTCTCCTGTGCTGCCTGGATGTGAAACTTCAATGATCCAGATCATTCTTCCAACACCGATCCTACAATAGTTGTAACTCCCTCGTAAGCTTCTGCTTCTTCCTTCTCTTTGGAAGATTTTTGAAGTATCAAAGGTCTCGGCCTTTTCTTCCTCTTGTGAGCCTGCAACCTTGGTCTCACCTGCATTCTTGGGACGCTCCTCCTCATGAGTTTCAGGACTGTGAAACCTTGAAAGGCTTCCCCTACTTCTGCACTCCTTACATATATCACTCTGTGCGCAAAGGCATTGTTCCTCCTCAGCTTTGTCAACACTGAATCCTCGAAGAGGTTCTCATCCTCTGCACTCCTTGTAGGGTCTCTGCACACAAAGGTGTTATCTATCCTGAGCTTCTCTGTGATTTTCTCCTGTTCTTGACAAGCATTCAGATGGATGTCTCTCAACACTTTACTCAGGTGTTGGCCTGGTGTACTCCTTGTACAGGTCCTTATCCTCTTGAGCTTCAATTTCTCAGACCTCAATGGTCTTTTCCCCTTTCTCTCCTCGAACGGATGGAAATACCCTCTGGAAACTTCCTACTCAAGCACTCCTTGCTGAGCCTACAGGGTGTTCAGTAACCTTGTGAAGGTCCTCCTATGACACTTCTTCTCCTTTCTCCTGAACTCAACCAAGAGTTCTTCTGTGCACTCTTACACCTACCCAATGCCCTCCTGGCAGAGTTCTCCAGAGTCCTCAGTGACTCTGTCTTCTCACTGAACTTAAGAAAGAGTTCTCCTATGCACTCTATGCATGCGCTCAATTCCCTCCCGGCAGAGCTTCCACAGAATCCCTCAGTGATTCTGTTCTGTCCTCTATCCCTACTTGCACCTCCTCAATGCCCTCTTGGAAAATCTCTATAGAACCCCTCAATGATTATGTCCTCTGTTGTTTCCTCCTCTACACAGTCCCTCCTCCAAGGTGTTCAAAAACCTTAAGTTTTCCTCCTTGAGCCAATGAATTCGGCTGGTGCGCCCTCCTAACACATCCTTGCCCAAATTCCACAGAATTCAGGAATGCACCTATGCACTGGTTTTCAAAACCCGCAACGTTCTGTCACACCCTCTTGGCATGAAGCCTCAAAGAATGCCAAACCTAAAATCAAAGAACCCACAAATAGAAAAACCTATATGTCCCTACAAATGCACTTCTACAACATATAAAGAACACACAAAGACATTCATAAACACATAAAGACACACATAAACTCATGCAGGAAATCTTCTCTTTATATTAATATGAAATGCCTCCTTGACATGTTGTTCTTGAGCTCAGACTTTGACATAGTCTTGGATGCTTTTGTCCTCTTCTCTAACTCTCGCAGAGCTCTCCTATATCTCTCTCTCTATCTATGCTAATTGACTAACTCTACAAATACCAAGGATCTTTTACATGAGGGGGCTCTTTGAGCTCTTCCCTCCAAGCTACCTACACTATTCAATTACATTGAGTTACATTGAATGGGTTGTCTAATCTGAATTGGAGCTAGATCCTAGCCTTACAACCATTAAAGGCCTCCTTTAAATATAGCCTGCTCAAAGGAATAGCTTTATGGCTCCACGGCCTTACAAAACATTAATTACATTGATTTCAAATTCAAAATTTGAAACGAGAGGGCTGCGCCTCTCCTCCTTCATTGAATGTGTGTTGTGTTGGTTGGCTAGCTCGCGCATGGCTAGCTTGGGATAAATTATCTTGCACCATAATCCTCTACTGCAAAAAATTCATGAGCTCCTACTCATGAGCTCCCCAACGCCGCTGTTGAAATCCTCCTGGATCCCAAACAGTCCTCTGGAGCTGTTCATCTTCTCCACTGCTCTATTGCTGCTGCAGCTTTGTTGTTGTTGTTGTCACCCTTCTGCTTAGCCTTCCTCTACTGGCAGTTTCCTGTGATAACTTCAACATCAACCTCCTGATCTGCTCTATCTCCTTGTCCAGTTTCTCCCATGGTTGGCTCTGTGTATGCAGTCTCCTCGGTTACATTTCTTCTCTGCAAACAGGTAGATAATCATGATCTCCCATGCTGTTTTTCCCATCTGTTGTGGCCTTAACTTGCCACTCTGTTGCATATTTCAGCTCTACAATCCCTTTACTGAACTATTGTTCAGCTCCCTCTTCTGAAAGCTTAACTGATGCCAGTTCTTCTTGTGTTGGTCTACCTCCAACTTCCTCTAGACGCTCCTTGGGCTGGTATTTTCTTTTTTCTTCCAACCTAATCTGTTAGATGTGCATTCCATTCACCTTCACCCTTCTCTCTAAGGCTTCAAAATCTTGATACAACTCAGAAAAATCTATGATGTCTGCTTCCTCTTCTTCTTCTCCTGCTGTAAGCTTTAGTGTTGCAGTCATTTTAGCTTCCTGGCTGAAAATTTTGAGCCATTCCTCGGAATGCTCTTCTTCTTCTTCTACTGGGATAGACATCAATGTCTGGTCCCCTTCTTCCTCCATGACAGTGCCTATTAGATGTCTCTCTTCTATTGTTGCTTCTGCAATACACGCTCTTGTTTCAACTGGGCTCAATGGAAGGAATATTTCAATTCCTCCAATGATCAGAATTCCCTTCTGATCTTCTCCTGTCAGCTCCTGTCATTGATCCGAACTCACCTCTAAGTTCATGAGAGTCTCAGATAGTCTCACTTATGTTCCCTTATCCACCTGGAAAATTTTCAATTTTTTGTTGCCCTCTTGGCAGTCTATGAGATCCTCGGATCCCATTTCATTGCCCTCCTAGCAACATGAAATTTCCCTTTTGTCCTCCTGACAGTCTATGAGATCCCGCAACGATCTCATCTCATTGCCCACCTGGAAATTGGAAATTTCTATTCTGCCCTCTTGGCAGTCTCTGAGATCTTCCAATGATATCAGTTCATCCTCATCACTGAGATTTCTCCCAGCCTCTAGTTCACATACATGAACCATCTCCTTCTGTTCATCCCTGAGGATTTCAGCATGCCTCAGCCACATTTTCAATAGCTTCCACTATCTTCTGGCCAACATCTCCCTGACTGGCCATTTTAGCTTTGTTTTTATGGGCCATTCATATAGCCAATGTGATCTTGCATCCTGCTACATCTGCAATGCAAGTTCCTCCATCCTCGCCCTTATCTCAACGAGCTCTTTATCCATCTCGTCTTTTATCTACTGCTGGTGGTTCTTCTTTACACCACATCCATGGCCTTCAGTAGCCATCTCCTTGCCTTCTGTCTGCCCACCTGGAAAACCTGTTGCTGCCACTTTGCAACTGTGAGTGCTTCCAGCCTTTTCTCTACAATCCTCTTGACTGTTGCGTACCTGGGAGAAATCACTACAGAGTCTCAATACTCTTCCTTCCTCTGATACAAAACTGATGTGTATCAGAGTACTCTTTCTCCTCTCACTTCCTCTGCCTGCAATACACAAATAGAGTCAATCTCTGATACCAAACTGATGTGTATTAGAGTACTCTTTCTCCTCTCACTTCTTCTGCTTGCAATATACAAACAGAGTCAATCTCTGATACCAAACTAATGTGTATCAGAGTACTCTTTCTCCTCTCATTTCCTCTTCCCGCAATATACAAACAGAGTCAAGCTCTGATACCAAACTGATGCAAACCCTGACCCTCGGGCCAATATCTACGTAGGATCATTCTAATTCTCCTCTGAGTCAGATTGACTCTTCAATTTCCCTATGAGAATATCTCAACACACACAAGGGTGTATCCACAGGTCCTTAAGAAAACCCCCCTATGTGAACAAGCACAAGGCGTGAGCTTCACCTCCTCCAAGCGACCACAATGCTCTAACCAAGGCCTTAACACAAGCACCTTTCACAAATTGTGATCTCACGAGTTCGTGAGTCAAAGCTCTCAACTCCTCTTTCTCCAAACCTCTGATACCCAAGATTGTGATACGGGTATAGCTCCTCCTGTTAGTGCCCACTACGTATAGTCATAGGCAAGGGATAACTGCTAGCACCTTTCACTACTCATGACTTCACAAGTTGGAGTGTCGATCCTTCGTGCTCCTCCTTTGCGAATCCATGAGACGTGATGGTCAATGAATGGTTGACTCCTTCCCAAGGTGATGCGTGTCCTCCACCTGTCACCTCTTCCGTCTTTCCTCTATAATTTGTTGTTATGCCACCCGTCAACTATGTGGCCCACCTATCAAACATGCCATGTGTTTGCACAAGCCTCGGAGCTTGGTACTTCGTGACTTCCACAGTCGAAGGGAAGTTCCTCCAAACCCCGAACCTCCGATACATGATGTATCGAGAGGCCAGATCTCATGACTTTCCTTCCTCCTCAATCAACGGTTCATATTGCATCATGACTTGGGACTTTGTAGAGAAAAGGCCTTCGCCTCCTAGCTCACAATACTCGAATTCATGAGATAATATTGATCCCTACCACCTGTCCTCTAGAATGGATGGTCCTGATCCTTTTGGGATTTCATGGGTGAAGAGTTCTGACTCCTCCCCTTTGTATCTCTTGATAGCCGAAATGTCAAAATAATCCTTTCGTTCTCCTCTTCTCAAATGAGGGTTAAACCAAGTGCGCCTTTCAAAAGCTCCGAGGGCTATCGACTTTCTGATCTATATTTGACACCCTAGATATGCTCTCTTCCGTTGTGCTCTCCTGCGCTTCCTGGATGTGAAACTTCAATGATCTAGATCTTTCTTCGAGCATTGATACTACAGTAGCTGTAACTCCCTCCTGAGCTTCCGCTTCTTCCTTCTCCTTGGAATATTTCTGAAGTATCAAAGGTCTTGGCCTTTGCTTCCTCTTGTGAGCCTACAACCTTGGTCTACAGAACCCCTTAGTGATTTTGTCTTCTGTTGTGTCCTTCTCTACATAGTTCCTCCTCCAAGGTGTTCAACAACCTTGAGGTTTTCTCCTTGAGCCAATTACTTTCGCTGGTTCTCCCTCCTGACACATCCTTGCCCAAATTTCGTAGAATTCAGGAGTGCACCTATGCACTGGCTTTCAGAACCCGCAACATTCAGTCACACCCTCTTGGCATGAAGCCTCAAAGAACCCCAAACCTGAAATCAAAGAACCCAAAGATAGCAGAACCTATCTGTCCCTGCAAATGCACTTCTACAACATATAAAGTACACACAAAGACATTCATAAACACATAAAGACACACATAAACTCATGCAGGAAATCTGCTCTTTATATTAATATGAAATGCCTCCTTTACAAGGTGTTCTTGAGCTCAGACTTTGATAGAGTCTCGGCTCCTTCTCTCCTCTACTCTAACTCTCACATATCTCTCCTATATCTCTCTCTCTATCTGTGCTAATTGACTAACTCTACAGATACCAATGATCTTTTACATGAGGGGGCTCTTTGAGCTCTTCCCTCCAAGCTACCTACTCTATTCAATTACATTGAATTACATTGAATGGGTTGTCTAGTCTGAATCGGAGCTAGATCCAAACCTTACAACCATTAAAAGCCTCCTTTAACTACAACCTGCTCAAAGGAATATCTTTATGGCTCCACGGCCTTACAAAACATTAATTACACTAATTTCAAATTCAAAATTTGAAACGAGAGGGTTGCGCCTCTCCTCCTTCATTGAATGCATGCTGTGATGGCTAGCTCGCTAGTGCATGGCTAGCTTGGGAGTGATGCTACTGCATCAATCCACTTTCAATACACCTTGGTGACCAACGCCTCAGTAGCGGACTCCTTACTGAGGACCACAACACCAACAGTAACATCGACCGCAACATCACCCGTTTAGGCTTGTTCAACAGAACAAACCTGGGTTCGAGGCTAGTGGGTCATCAGATTCTACTTCAGGTGCCAGGAGTACTTGACCGAAGAAAGGCTGTTGTACATGTGGGGAGACACATTACCAGCATGATTGCCCAATCGAGAGGACTAGAGCATCTGGATCAGTCAGACCCACTACCATGGCAGATATGGGAAGGCCCATCAGATTCATGTAGTGGTGAATAACTTCCAGGCAGAGCACCGGTTGACTGTGTGTGAGACGTCAAGTACCATTGCTGACCAGACCCTTAGTATTTTGATAGATCTAGGTGTTAGAGAGATTTTTATTTCTAGTGCGATGCTAAAAATAATTAAGGTAAAGGCAGAGGAACATGATGAGTTTAACTTTGTAGAAATGGCTTTAAGATCCAAATAGAAGGTTCGTGGGAAGGTTACGGGCTATATCCTTAACTTGGGAGAGATTTTCACTAGGGCCAATCTGTACGTCACAACCTTAGGGTATTATGACGCCGTGATCGGTATGGACTGGTTGGAATTACATGATGCGATACTCGACTATAAGACGGAACGGTTGAGCTTGGTCGGTGATGAGGGACAAAGATGTGTGATTTTAGGTCAGAAATAGGGAGTCTCCCTCAGGTTCATCTCTTCCTTGCAAATATGGAAGAGAATGCACAAGGGATGTAATATTTATGGAATCCTTGCATTAAATGAGAAGGGAGTAGTGGAAGGTCTAGAAAACCTTCCAGTGGTGAGAGAGTTTGCAGACATATTCCCTGAGGAGTTACCTGGGATGCCGCCAGAGAGGGAACTAGAATTTATCATTGACCTAAAACTGGGAACTGAACTGATAACAAGAACCCCTTATCGAATGTTGACCCCTGAGTTACATGAGTTGAAAATGAAACTGAAGGAGTTGTTGGACCTATGACTTATACGTCCAAGTGTGTCACTGTGGGGTGTGTCTGTTATATTCATATAGAATAAGGATGGGTCGTGTATATTCTGCATTGAATACCGTCAATTGAACAAGGCAATGATAAAGAATAAGTATCTGTTGCCAAGGATTGATGATATGTTTGATCAAATGAAAGGCGTGAAAGTGTTTTCAATAATCGACTTGAGATTAGGGTATCAACAATTACGGATCAAGGAGTATGACATCCCTAAGACTGCCTTTAAGAAAAGGTTTGGACGTTACGAGTTTACTATTTTACCTTTTGGACTGACAAACGCCCTTGGGGTATTTATGAGTTTGATGAATGACATGTTCCGCGAATACTTGGACAAGTTTGTCCAAGTATTCATTGATGATATTTTGATATATTCTCGGACGATAGAGGAGCATGAAGAGAACTTACGCTTGGTGCTATAGTCTATTCGAGAGAACTAATTGTTTGGGAAACTGTCTAAATGCTCATTTTATCAATCGAAGATTCATTACTTAGGGCACGTCATCTCCGACGAAGGTATCATTGTGGATGCAACAAAGTTCGAGGCTATTATGGAATGGCCTACACCGACGAATGTCCTCGAAGTGCGTAGCATCATGGGTTCAGTGGGATACTATCGACAGTTCGTCGAGGGTTTTTTGAAGAGAGAAAATCTGATCATGGAATTGTAGAAGAAGAACAAGAATTTTGTTTGGACCAAGAAATGTGCGGAGGCATTTTGGAGACTCAAGGATTTTTTTACGAAAACACTGATACAAAAGGTCCCTGACATGGATGCAGACTTATTGGTATGCGCTAACACATCCAAGGAAGCCTTAGATGAAGTCTTGATGCAAGACGGTCAATCGATTGCTTACATATCGAGAAAGTTGAGAAGGCATGAGCAAAAATATGTGACACATGATTTGGAATTATTAGCCATGGTTTATTCCTTGAGATTTTGGACACACTGTGTACTACAACACATCCTTATGCAAAGAGACTTGAACACATGACAATGACATTGGTTGGAATTGCTTAGCGAGTATGATTTTGAGATTACTTACATAAAGGGAACAATGAACAAAGTGGCTAATGTGTTGATTCGAAGACCTCACATATTTTCAATGATGCCTCTTCAGACAAATCTACGTTAAAATATTCTAACATTACAACATGAAAATGACTGGTACAAAGAGATCATGGATTTTATCGGAAAAAACACAATGATGGTACCAAAATTTGATGGATTTATGGTGGTCAACGATGGATTATTGAGATTTAAAAATCGAATTTACGTACCGCCCAACAACGAGTTGAGCATTTTGTTCCTAAACGAGGCTCATACAGTAGTGTCCATGGCTCATCCTGGAGTCACGAAGATGAGGGAAAACCTTAACCCTTATTCTTCTGGAAAGGACTGAAGGCAGACATGGTCAACTACATGGCAAGATGTCTAGAATGTCAGAAGGTTAAGGATGAACATAGACATATGAAAGAATTACTACAACCACACGCTATTCCCAAATCGAAATGGGAGGTCATTTCGATGGATTTCATTGTTAGAATACCATTGATGGCAAGGAAACAAGACTCGATTGTTTTGGTAGTCGACACTCTAATGAAGAGTGCTCATTTTATTCCTTTGCATATGACATATCAGGGACCTGAATTAGCTAGATTTTTCATTAGTGATATTGTGAGGCTGCATGGCATGCCTAATAGGATTATATCACATAGAGGATCGGTGTTTATAGGACAATTTTGGACTAGTTTCCAAGAGGCCTTAGGAATCCAACTTAACTTTTTTACCGCATATCACCCAGAGACAGACAGGCAGATTGAACGAAAAAAACCAAATCTTAGAGGATATGTTGCGTATGTACGTGATGGAACAACATAAGAGTTTGGAAGAGTTCTTTCCACTGGTAGAATTTTTACATAACTACAGTTATCAAAGCACCATTAAGATGGTGCCTTTCGAGTTTCTTTACGTGTGACTATGTCAGACACCTTTGAGTTGGGATTAGAATAAGGATAGGGTCCTGGTGGGACCAGAAGTGATCGAAGAAATGGAAGTTCAAGTGAAAACCATAAGACAAAGGATCAAGAAAATGCATAATAGACAAAAGATTTATGTCGATGTGCATCACGTCGATCATAGTTATGAAGTTGGAAATTGAGTCTTCTTGCGGGTGAAACCATATAAGAGTTTGATCAAGTTTGGAAAGGGTGATAAAATATCTCTTAGGTTCATGGGACCTTTCTAGATTGTGGAAAAGAAGGGGCCTGTGGCCTATCGACTAACTTTGCCTGATTCTTTGAGGTGTATGCATGATGTTTTTCACATATCTGTTTTGAGACATTATGTTAGTGATCCTACACATGTTATTGACATGAGTTCCTTAAAGGTATTGGACAAGGGTGTGCTCATGACTAAGCCAATCCACATCCTGAACCATCACATTCGACAACTACGATGTCGAATAGTAGATCAGGTCAAGGTCTAGTGGGACAACTATAGTCTTCACTTGACGACCTCAGAGGATGCATATGATATGCATCGACATTTTCCCTTTTTGTTTGATATATAGACATATGATATTGTGATACACTTTTTTTCATCAATTATATACTGTGAAACTATGGGATGAATATTAAAACAAGAGGGGGTGTATGTAACATCCCACTCTTGTGCACACTGAGCGAACTTATTCTTTGAGGACACTTGCATGAAATTGATCCGGGTCATTATACTATTGGCTAATTTGATAATCATTATGAGATATTGTGGATTTGATCATATGTTATTTTTGTTGTATTTACATCAACAGGTGCTATTGACTGGGTTCTCATGAGTGTCCACAACTCTATACATTGAGGATGTCAAGGCATCGATGAAACTCCATGGACTCTAGATCGAGTCAGGGAGTGGATTGTTAGGGTTGAATGTTGTTGATGTGAAATATGTACATATGATTAGATATTATGATGTTGATTGTTATTGCTGACATGATTTGTTGATGGATGCAGGTTGACGATAGCTTGTCGACCAGACTCACATTTGGAGGAAAGGGGTCATGCATGAAAACCAGAGACATTGAGGGAGAGGTGTGTTAGTATTCCTGGCACAACCTACTAGTCTTTCTGTCATGGCTTGAACTATATGTTAACGATTACCTAGTTCAAGAAGACCCATGATGTCATGAGGGAAGACTATGACAGTCGCTCACAATGATTGTAAGGGGTGTGCAATAAGATACGGTCCTTATTTCTCAGAGACCCTTAGTCTCCCACAAGATCACCTGACGGAGTATTGACTCCAAGGGCTTGACATCTACCAAATTTAGTCAAGAAGCGAGTGGAACCCTTGGAGAACGTAGTGCATCTTGAAGGTAATGTCACACAAATAAAACATAAGAGGCAAGTGGCACCCTTGGAGCATGTAGTGTGTCCTGAAGGGCACGTCACGAATTTAACTGGTAAGTAAATAAACCTTGTGCCTAGAAAACTATGCCTCCCTAGGACCTGGTCGGCCTTAAAATGAATGATGTGATAAGTAAGGTTTAATAACTAATTTTCCCCTTAAGAACTGTTGCCAAGCCTAGTGAATTGAAAACCAGATTCAGGTGGATATTTTAATTCACTAAGATTCTTTTTAGAACATTTCAATTCACTAAGGTTCTTTTTATAAAATTTCAATTCACTAAAGGTTCTTTTTATAACTAATTAGAAAATTCAAGAATTAATAATTAAAGTGGAAATTTTAATAAAAGTTTAATTAATAAAAGGGATATTTGGTTGTTTTTGTATAAACCTGCAAATTCTGAACTTAGTTATAAAAAGAGGAAACTTAAAGAAAAGGGGGGAACCTAAGAAAAAGGGGAAACTTAAAGAAAAAGGGGAATGTCTAACTTAGTAAGGAATCTTGCCTTTGGAACCTTCTATTTATAAACTCAACTAGAAATTAAGTAAGGTGTAAGTCATTTAAGAATTGTAAGGGAATAATGGGACACCAAGGAGCATTTTTAGGAATGATTTTAGGTGGGTGAGGGAAATAGGGAAATTTAATTAATTAATAAATTGTTTTTCTGGTGCAACTAGGGGATCGGGTGACATGTGTATGGGGGAGGTTTTTCCTAATTAAATTAATGAAAAATGAATCTAATGAGAATTTTGGGAAACTAATTACTTGAAAATTCTATAAGAAGGATGGCGGAGGAGGAGTATGGATCACATCTAGCTTGCATAACGTTACGTTGTTGAAATTTCATCTTGACTAAACTTTCTCTTATGGGAGTAGGGATACCCATCTTGGGTAACAAGTGGTAGCTCAACCTTGCGAGGCGAGATGGGTGCTAGAATTCTCTGTTATTGTGTGCATGGTCCCTTTGCAGCTCGGGGGCCTCAGGAGGAAGGAGAGTACCCCTAGCATTGGCTGGGAGGTACCGGTGATGTCTCATCGATCGACAAGTGGGATCTGGATGGAGTGAACGCGTGGGAGAACCTCTTTGCCTAGTTGTCATCAGTAAAGGTACGCTTTTTAAGGTTGTTACTTGTAATAAAGTTTAATTTACACAAGTGTTTATTTTACTGTATTCGAATGACAATTTAATTTCCATGAGCTTTCGAATGATGATTTAATTTCCATGAGCTTTCCGTGCACATGTTTTTCTACAGTGATTGTATCATATTTTTGGGTCAAATCATAATTGGTAATTGTGATCTCCTTGTCGCTTGATTCATCTAGTAAGAAACCTTGAGATCCAAAATGTCCTTTATTTATGAGTTATTGTCTATTTGTGTGTGGATAGAATGAGCCCTAGACTCAAAACATTGTATGTGCTTTTGTATCTCCTACTTGTGTTGTATTTACTCCTTGTTTGCATTGTACTTATTTTTTTTGTTTCTCCACGGAGAAGATCTGAATGTAGATTTGTGTTTTTATCTTATGTTCCTTTATCCTTAAGTTATTAGTCTGTGCCTAAGCATTCAGACAAGAGCCGAGTCGACTACCTTTCACTCTAGTGTTAAAGATTTAGATTCAAATGCCCTTCTTTCTTGTGCATGGATAATAAGTGTAGGACCATTTCTTTGCCCAGAAAAGAATTCTTTCATGGGTGTTTATTCCCTCCTTAGCCTTTGCGATTATTGTGATTTATTCTCTGCAACTCACGCTTCCACACAATGATTTTGGGGATGTCTCTAAAGTTCACCCAATGTTTTATCTCCTCTACGACTCACATTTGTGTTCCATTACTGAATTTTTCTTTATTGCATGATGACAATGTTGTTAATTACTGTGTTTTTATTTACTACTTGAGGACTGCATTTTTATTAATGTGTTTCCTTATTTATGACATTTTCTCCTGGTCTTTATAATTCTTTCTTACTTGCTAGTGAAAATCATTTTTCTTACTGGATTTCTACAATTTCTGATTGTTTTGTATTTCTACGATTTCCCTTATGTTTATCTTAAAAAAAAAAAAAAAAATTGGTGAAATCTATAGTTTAAGTTTCGATCAGATCTCCAGCGAACCCAAATGCATGACAAGTGTTATGTTCCTTTGGAGTAAAATTTTGACCTTTTGATGAGGCCATCCAACGTTGCAACCGACTTTGCCATTCTGGAAAATGATAACCATTAAGAATTTAAAAAATTAATATTAAGTGGCCGTTTGAAAAGGCGATGGATGGTATTAGAGACTCTAGAATTCAAAGTTGAGTCTTGATAATTAAGAAATACAATCATGTAGTATTGTATCCGAATTGTAATAAAATCCTCAGGTTGAGTGGTTCGTGAAATATTTTGATTTCCCATGATAGGTTTTTACTCTGACAATGGGTTTTGTATTTTGCAAAGGTAATACCCTCCTTCTGTTCACTCGAGAAAATTGTGAATTACCCTTGAAATCGTGAAATATTAATTACCTTGTTGTTTTCGCCTCCTTCTACCCTTATGCCATTAGAGTCCAACCATCCTTTTTACAGTTAACTCAACCTTAAGGGTTTCCAAGTTGGAAACATGAAGAGATCGATTATTTTTTTAAATTAAAAACCTGAGTTGGCAAGCAGCCACGTCCCTGGAATTTATTTCACCTATTTTTACAGTCATCCATTGCAGCTTAGCGATTGTCCTGGGAGTGAGTGGTTTCTAGGTTTATTTCCGTTTTTATTACAACACTGAGATTTAGATAGCACAAGGATTTATATTTCTTACTACACCTAAACTTATATAGCATAGCGATTTTATTATTTACTACACGGATTTTGTATTTCTATCTGAATTCTAACTATTAATACACATGGATGTTATGCATCTAAGTTTCCAACTAAAACTACACAGATAATTATTTACTATCCCTAACTGTAGCGCGACTTCAACACAACAAAATGCTATTCTCTACAATTGTTATTATTGTCTAAAAATTTAATCATTATTATTAATCGTTATTAATCATTATTATTAATCATTGCAAATCGTTATTATTGTTTTATTGTCCGTACAATTGATTTAAGAATTTTAGGATCTCTGCAAAAGTTTATTTGAGTTATTATTTTTTATTTTTCTACAAAATTGATTTAAGAACCTCAAGAATTCTACAAAGGTATACATCAATTAATGTTGTTTTATTTGTCCACAATATTAATTCTAGGAAAAACTTTTCTATAGAATCATTTCAAGGAATCGAGATGTTTATAGTTATGTGATACAATGGGATCATCTAACACAACATTGTGGTTTCTCAAAGACATATACTTTGTTAGGTTTAGTACTAGGAATGTAAATTGATCTTCAAGTAGTGATTCAATAAAGTAGGGTTTCAATAAATAGTTCTTGGATTTTTCCAAGATTTTATAAGATTTCATAATGAAACTACATTATCTTAGATTTTATTCAATTTCATATTATGTTACTATCAATGATCATGTTATTTAGTATTTAGGACAATTGACAGTTTAAGTTGGTACCTTGATGCAATGGTCATCGTTAAAGGGTTAGATGTCGATTGTGCTTGGGATTCTTGTGTGCTCCTCACACCGACAACATCAATTCTTAAGTTAGGATCATTTCACATGTTGATCGATAGCGCATATGAAAGCTTCCTTAGGGTCATGCACGTTTCGGTGTGGATGTTGTTGTTTTTCTTTTAAGGTTGTACTTTATTGTAATGTTTAATAACAGTCTCTTGTTCACGAGGAGGGTTCTAGCTACTTATTGTGGAACTTGTTGTGTTGGACTAATTGATATTTTTTATGTGTCCTGGAGGTCCTAACCCTACAGGGTAGGATAGGCGGGTAGTCATTTTTATTTGTCTATTTGATTTTTGTATGTTACATCTAGCGGCATATCGTGCTAGTGTGTTGGGTAATGTTTCATTTGTATTGTCTAGAATGTCAATGTTAGACACATAAATCACCTCTATCATAGTCACAGTGACATATAAAAAAGGATATTAAATTTTCTCCTCATATTCTTTGTTCTTGAAAACCATACGTTTGGTGCATTTTTTTCAGGTTGTTCCTCATATTTTTTTCATTGCTATTTTCCAACAAGCTATGGATTGATGTCCAGGACATGGAAGCGGGCATATGTGATTGGAAGGGAAGAACCTAAAAAAAATGCACCAAACGTATGGTTTTTAGGAACATAAAATATGAGGAGAACATTCAATTTCCTTTTTTATATCTCACTATGACTGTAATTAAGGTGGGTTCTATGTCCATCATTTCCATTCAAAAGGGAACAAGAATTTTTGGAAGGGAACAACATGAAAAAAATGCACCAAACGTATGGTTTTCAAGAATAGAAAATACGAGGAGAAAATTCGATTTCATTTTTTATATGTCACTATGGTTGCGATAAAGGTGGGTTATGTGTCGAACATTGACATTCAAGAACAAGACCAAGACAAAATTACCCTCATGTTTCTATGGTCATAGTAGTCACATACAAAGATGTTCTGCAAGAGGATTTTGACTCAGGCATTCCCATTATTGAAAATTCTTACTTGCAAACTGGAAATAGTAAACAACAACTAATCAATAGGAATGAAACCATGGCACTAAGACTTATCCATTAACGAGGAATGACAGAAGCATAGTTCCAATCACGGATGCATAATCCCTACTGTGCAAACTGCAACAACAACTCCAACTGCGGATGCGGGATCCCAACCTTACAAAGTTGAAGAAAACAAGAGCAAGCAACAAACAACAAACCAATGAACAAGCACCAAGAGGTCCAACCACAGTTGCAAGGCCTCAACTTTGCAAATTTGAATCTAACAATGATAAGAAGCATCTAGCGAACAAACGAGTAAGCATCAACTGGTGAACCAGTAATGTCGATGAAGAACAATATTGCCCAAATTCACTGCATTTAAGATTGTATCCAAAAAAAGGAGGAAAATGTATTGTAAAACGCTTTTTAAGTAAACATTTAAGGCTGTGAGGCCTATTAGGTAAACATTTAAGGCTATGAGGAATGTCCAAGGGCTTTCCACTGTGTAAACATTTAAGAAAGTTGTATTTTTCACAGTTGGGATTCTGCATTCGCGATTGGAAATGCACTTCTGTCGTTCCCCATTCACGGGTAAGTTTTAGTGGCATGGTTGCATCCCTATTTGTTGTTTTCTTTTTCCAATTTGCAAGTAAGAATTTTCAATACTAGGATTTCCTGAGTCAAAATCCTCTTGCAAAACATCTTTGTATGTGACTACTATGACCAAAGAAACATGACTGTAACGTTGTCCCGGTCTTGTTCTTTAACGTCAAATTTCGACACAGAAACCACCTCTATCACAACCATAATGACATAAAAAAGGAAATTGAATTTTCTCCTGATATTTTATGTTCCTAAAAACCATACGTTTGGTGTATTTTTTTTAGACCGTTCCTCATATTTTTTTTTCATTGTTGTTTTTCAATGAACTATGGTTTGATGTCCATGACATGGAAGTGGGCACATGTGATAAGAAGGGAACAACCTGAAAAAAATGTACCAAATGCATGGTTTTCAAGAACATAAAATATGAGGAGAACATTTTGTTTCATTTTTAATATGTCACTATGGCTGCAACAGAGGTGGGTTTTGTGTCCAACATTGAAATTCAAAGGGGAACAAGACGTTTTGGAAGGGAATAGCCTGAAAAAATGCATCAAACATATGGTTTTCAGGTACAGAAAAAATGAGGACAAAATTTGATATCCTTTTTTTATATGTCAGTATGGTTGCGATAGAGGTGGGTTTTGTGTTGAGCATTGACGTTTAAGAACAAGACCAATGAAGCATTACAACCCTGCTTCTCTAGTCGTAGTAGTCATATAGAAACTTGTTCTGCAAGAGGATTTTGACTCTGGCATTCCCTATATTTAAAATTTTTACTTGCAAACTAGAAATAGCAAACAACAAACACCGAATAGGAAGGCAACCATGGCACTGAAACCTACCTGTGAATGGGGAACGACATAAGTGTAGTTCGAATCGCGGAAGCATAACCCCAGCCGTGCAAAATGCAACGACAAGTCCAACAATTTTAAATTTAGTCAAAGGAAAAACTAATATGAAGTCAACTAATAAAAAACCGACTCTTGATGCTCAAAACTTTGGATATCTAAACATTTAAATAAAAATAGTAAAAATTCAAAAAGACCGTAAACGATCAAAAAGTTTGGATATGGTAACATATAATACATTGGGAATAGCAAAGCTAGCAATAAGACCTCAAATATATTATCCAATGAGATCATGACATATATGGATTTTTTATTATATAATAAATAATGTTTTTAGTTCTCTAGTTCTAACAATAGAGATTATGCAAAAAAAATTAGTCAAAGAACAAACTAATATGAGGTCAACAAATTATTGATTACTAAATTCCCTCTACACCTTGGATATAGAATAATAAAATATCAAAAACATTGAAGGATCAACACATTTTTTTATATTGACTATAAAATATTAATGTGACTTACAAGTAGATTAAGAAAATATATTATAATTTTTATAAAAAGGATCAAAGATAAGTAAAAAGATGTTTTCCAAGTTATTTGATTCCAAGATGTAGTATCCCAAGGTATTGATCAAAAATAATAGGGAAATAATACATATGAAGTGTTCAAGACTATACGAAGGAAAAATGAAACTTATCGAGAGTACCGACTAGTTGATGTAGCTTGTAGTAGGATGTGGATGAAATGTTAAGGGTTTTTTAGCTTTCTAGATGTGGATGTTTTATGTCTCTATTGTTTTTTGAGGGAGATCAATCTCCATCGTCGGTCCATGTTTTGTAAGGGGACTCAAAGGCGGTATTATGAGCCAAAGTGTTTTTGGTAAACCATTGTTGTTCTGTTATGGATTTGCAGTTTTTTTTTTGTTTTTTTTTGTAAATAAGAAAATATATTAAGTGCCTCTCAGAAGCATAGTATCAAAGCAAAATACAAGATGTTCAAACTGTGGATATAGGACTGTCCCAACAGAGGGGAAACCAGTCCATTTGTCCCAGTATACCCCAAACATATCAGTGCTACTGTTTATTGTTTTAGACATAAAAGTTTGCACCTAAAAACTCCTCAAAAGATGAAAGAAAAAAGACAGATATACTACTGACCCCCTGCGACAAGATTGATGATCTAGACACCTGGAGAGAAATTGGGCCACATGGGCGGGAGGTCCCCTGGCCAGGGCTTCTCCTCTATGTACGTGGGCTGATCTGCCCAATTCTTGTCGCCTTCCACGTCGCCCACAACGCCATCAACTTTGCTGCCTCGGTCCGCACCTGGCGCTGCATCCTTCTTTACACCTGTTGTTGCATCTGCCGCCGCGTTCGGCTTCTCCATTGGAGCATCCTCATTCGGACTAGAGGCGAGAGAATCCTGTAGGGAGTTGAGGGTCCGAAGGAAGAGGTCTACCTTGACGTCGGCTTCTTGGAGGTGATAGTTGAGGTCCTCCATGCCCTGTCGAATACCAAAGACCAGGTCGTAGAGTGTCGCCAAGCTATCCCAAATCTGCGCAGAGGTGAAGGAGTCTCGGGGAAGAGGCCCAGGCCCTTGAGAAGTCTGGTGAGGTTCGGACGCAGGGACAGAAGGAGTCACTAGAGGATCGCGAAGGTGTTGTTGGGGAGAGCCGACTATTCTGGGCATCAACGCCTCACAATTGAGTTGCTCATTCACCAAGTTACGAGAAGCAACTGAGAATTGACCAGACCGACCACGGGGGGGGGGAACTTATGGAAGGCGAATCAGAGTGAGAGACTGAAGGACGCCGAGGCTTCCAGGGCGAGCCCCGCCTTGGCCTTCCTCGTGGGCGAGTCATGGTCCAACAAAAGCTGCAAGCGGAGGCGTTGTTGTGCACTCTGCGGGGGCGAATGGTCGAGGAATGTACAGGGCCAGGCTCAGTCCAGGAGGGGTCACGCCATTGCCACTACAAAGCGAACTTTGTGGGGGGCCAACTACAACAACTAACCACCATTGTAATCACAATGATGTTATGAAACCATAATGGAGGGGAGCTTGCGTTAATGTGTGCATTAATGCCCATTCACAGCAAAATTACGGTTCAATTAAACTTCGGGGGGGGGTGGCACGAGCCCTTCACGTGCCCCCATGTCTTGATGCCCTCCACCCGTCTCCTCCGAATGCCACGTAGACCGCACTATCACCCCATCCGGGGGGGATTTGCAGTTTGTTTTGAATCTCATGTAAGTGATTAGTTTATATTTTTTAATACAAATATAAGGTGGAATATTTATGTGGAAAAAAAAATGTACTAGGAATGAACTCTCATGTCCAATTGTTGTTAGGTGGTGAGGTAGTGGAAAGATGGGATAAGTATGGCCTTCATACTAAGCCTATGATCTAAATAGCTAATAATAAATTTTTAAATGTTTTTTTAATTCAGACCTTTGGCTAAAAAAAAATTGCATAGCCAAGGAATACTATCAAATCATATATTATTGAACCAATGGAAAATTAGATTGATAAATTGTATAAATACAAACAAATATTTAATTTTAGAAATAAAAATATATTTAATTTAAAAAATAAATTCAATGAAGAAATGCTTATTTATCCAACATTTAAAAAAAATCTAAATAGTAAAGAAATGGCTGACTCACGAACCTTTTACCGGTGAATGATTGATCATAAACAAATTCATACTGTTATTGAAAGATTTCACAAAAGAACAACTTTAAAAATATTAAGAAAATAATGTATATAAGCAGATGGAATCAAAAGGTGGAATAAATACATAAAACATCATTATTATCAATAACAAATCCATAATATTTTGAAAGTCAAAGATATTGTATTTTGAACTACGAAATATTACACCATAAGATCGGAGTGCTTTCAAGCAAACACTAAGTCAACCTGAAACCCCGACTGTGCAAAGTTATTTGTAGAAAACAAGAAGCCCAACAACAAGTTCATATTCAATTTCACCGCCATGGTTGCCTGACGAAGCCCATCCATGTCCAGTAAAAGAAAGTAGAGAAAATATGGCAAAGCACAATGAACGGATTGCTAGTAATGGAGAACAGTGACGTTATATTCAACTATAGCATTGCCGGTGTTTAGATCGAAGGAATGAGTGCGGGCGAGAGCATAGCCTCGAGCCAACCGAAAGAATCCGCTGCCTCCCACAATCGGCATTTCTCGTACTTGTTCGAGAAACGCATTCTTCCCGACCATGGCGAGGGTGCTGCCGTTGTACTGGGCGCCTTCGAAAACAAACGTCAACGCCATCAAGAGATGGGCTTCCTCTTGGCCTGCGGAAACGTAGAGACCCTGCGCTCTGCCCAACAATTTGGAGGTGGGCTCCGGCTCTTGCGTTAACAAGTCGTCAATAACCGAGACCCTGCCAAA